>BQNB010013124.1:4530-77826 GCA_026074375.1 Tanacetum coccineum | reverse complement strand
TAACACATATTTACCCAAATCTCATAAAATTATATTAAAAAAACCCAAATAGCAAAAAAAAACAACCTTTAAACACATAACTTTTAAAAAAATTAGCACACGCAAACCACACTTATAAAACTTTGAAATCTTACTATACAAATTTAAAAAAAAACACTCATATCTATGATAAAAGAAACACCGTCACGCAGCAACGCGCGAGCAACTATGCTTGTTTATGAAACTATGCCTTCACTATCCTAACCAAATATAATATTTAAAAGGATTTAAAAAGTAAATTCTATGAAATTCCCCGAATTTACTCTAATCAAACAGCCCCTTAAATTAAAGAATAATATATATTAGACTAGCTTCAAGGCCCGCTCGTTAGTCGGCGAGCTTTAAAATTTTGTTCAAAGGAACATTTATATTTTGATAGTTGTTCGTTATTATTTTTGGTTGTTCCAACTATTGTCTATCATTTATATAACTTGGTGTGATTTTTTTATGTTATAATTTACAAGACATAGTTTTTTAGTATTTTAAGCGATGGTGGATATAATGTTGACAAATAAATGTAATTAGCAACAGAGTTTATAAGATAATATTATGAAACATTGATGTAACAAAAGAAAAAAATTAATATAACATAGTATAATTTGTCATGAGATAACATAGCAATAGGAAAACTAATGAATAGTATTTAGGAAACTATAGTTATTGCAAAAAGGCTAATGAAAAATAATTAAACTCAAAGTTAATGAAGGACTTTTTAAAAAACAACATTGGTTGTCTAATTGCAATTATTGCCATCTTTATTGCAACACAACACATTTCGACCTTTCTTGCTCTTTACTCTTGATACAGCCACATAGAGTTGTCCATGCAAAAAAACTGATCATTCCAAATATAGACCACAACATGACCCATTGAGTCATTCTCATCATGCAACTTAGCAAACTTCTTAGACCAAGAATCAAAACATCATTCAAGCTTTGAACCTCTGTTAATAAGTAGAAAGTAAAAACATATAATTAGACAAAAGATATAATAAGGATGATGTTTATCAAAAGTTTTGATTATAATCTTACTCAACGTCCTCAAGTATGATGGTCCTCCTTATTTTGTTGACACCAAAAGTGTTAAAAGGGATAGTGTCCGAAATCGAAACAATTGTTCCAATGACATCTGCATATCGATAAAACAATTATTTAAAATAAAAAGTCACTAACAAACAAACAAATAAACAATCAAAAAATAAAACTCACCACATAGTTCTGTATCAAAGAAACATCTGGATGTAGAAGTAGTGAAATGCTCAAACTTAAAGCCACAAGTGTTGTTGTCAAAACTTGGTCGATCATAAACCTAATGTGTGACAATGGTCTTCTATTTATAGCCGACTTGAGAAGCATCTAAGTCTTGAGCTTGTGTTTCTTCTGTGAGAGGAATGGGAGAGTGTTCTCCAAGCAAATCAATCGTAGCCCTTGATTTTCATTTGTGCTTCTTTAAGCTTTGATATGGTGGCGGTGAAACTAGATTTACCCCTGCATCAAATATTATATAAATATATATATATATATATAAATAAATATAAATATAATATATAAATATATATATGTATATATATATATATATATAAATAACTGAAAGTTTCATAGCCCTCCCGGATGGGCGGGCTAGCTTCGTGATAAAACATTCCAAAGAATGAAAAAAATTGTAAAACATATCGTGTAATATATATAATTAAAAAACAATAAGGAAAGCATTATTTTAATAATACATCTAATCTAAGAATTCAAATACGAAATAAAACTTTGTAAATGATTTTGTTTGGGAAGTTTATGTAGTTGTCGTCTCGGTCGCAACAAAGAACCTTTCAACCCTTTCTTGCTCTTGACTCTTGACACAACCACATATAGTCGGCCATGTGAGAATACCCGCCTTTGGAGAAACAAACCAACCTGCGACAATGTGCCTTATTAACTATTAAAAACCATAACTTTAAGGTTACAAAACACACAATACTATTATTTGAGTCTTAACAGTTTAGACAACTTACAACGTGAATTTCATTTTCTGAATTTTTGATAATGCCAGCCCTTGCTTCACCAATAGTTAGTCAGTGACAAATGTTGACATTCAATATAATAAATAGCTTTATGTAGTAGAAAAATACATTTCTTAAATGGCTTACACTTTCTCTGCTAAGCAGTAATATGTTTTAATAGGGAATGATTTGATAGGCACAACGACTGCGAATGGCTCTACAACTAAAGTTGACACCTAATCATGCAAATGACTTACGGAATGAAATTTATTTAGAAATGTATCATTTTTAATTTCTTTATGATTTTTGACTAACCTGTGGAGACCGGAAGATATTGAAGCCAAGTTTGCGCTTTTTCTCGTAATCCACGGACAAGCATTCTAAAAGCAAGGATCCTTATCCTGAACCAATGCCGCCACAAACAACATTAAAAAATAAATCCTTGTAAGTCAGTAGGATTGTCGGCTAATTTTCTCACTCTGTCAAGACACATGCCGACGATTTCTTTTCCCACTTCACATATGACAGATAGATGCATCTTTATTTGAGTACTCAAAATATACGACTGGCTTAAAAACATTAAATCGCTCATCTCAAAATTCTAGTGCCACACTTAATTTTACATGTATAATGTCCGCGGGCTAATGTTAAATCCACATCCTCTTTGCAAGACATGGGCTGTTCAGGATGGAAGAACTGTCTATACCTTCTATTCCCAACTTCATCGATGACACTTGGTTCTAGATCAACAAAAATAGCTCTGGGCACATGCATTCCAAACTAGAAAGGTCTAAGGAATCCATCTCTATGAGCTCTGGTCATTAAACATTTGTATGTCTGCACTCAACATGATTAAATATCATATTCTCTTATCTAACTAGGGTGAGCACCCCTTAGTACAATACATTGCAAAAAAGTGTACCCCCTACTGAGCCACCGAAGTTTGGGGGTGTGAGGGATGGGGATAGGGTGGGGGGGGGGGGGGGGGGGGGGGGGGGGGGGGAGGGTTGTTGGGGGGGGGGGGGGTGATGCAGGAGAGTTGGTTGGAGAGTAGGGGTGAGGTTGTTGGGGGAAGGTGGACTGGGGGGTGGAGGAAATAGTGGGACACGTAAAGACATTGGATTGATTTGGTAGGATAGTGAGTACTTTACCAGGGACGGGTTTCACGATACGATATGTTCAGACGCCATATCGCTCCTGTCTCTAGCAGATCAACACATGTCCCAAGACTATAAAATATATCAGTCGCTAAAATACGACTCGGCGACTTGCTCTATGGTACGTTGTCCGCAGGAGGAAGGAGGAAAACAGTATAATAAAAAAAAATATAAAAAATAAAAAATTCAAAATAAAAAATAAAAAAAGAACAAAAAAAAAAAAAAAAAAAAAAAAAAAAAATAAAAAATAAAGAAATAAAACCTATTATTTGCCACTATTAATTTTAGACTTGGGGACATGTGGCTTACCAGGAGCTTATGAGTCTGAATCATTATCGGTGAAAACAATACACACAGTTTGTCCATATTAGCATAAGTATCTCCCTTGCCTGCTATGACCTCCATGAACTTCTTCCTATCAGGAACAACTTAATGGCTACCTAAAATTCCGTTTATGACAACGGCTTATTAAAACATTTAACTACTGACAGAAACCGCATTTAAAATTGATCAATAAACTCCCTTTAGGCGTTTACCATCAAATTTGACCAAAATTTGACTCCTAACATGATCAATAAAATAGCTAAAGAAAAGAGAATGTTGTGATTACCTTTTTCAAAGAATAAACAACCTCCACCTATTCCACATAATTGATTACGGCCTAATGCAAACCAAATATAGCATATCATAACCAAGTTTTCTTCCTTTGTCCTTATCAAAGATGCTAACAGATGATGTAACATTAAAGTGCCAAGCCACAATTTCAAATTGAAAGTAATCATACATCCTCTTAAACATGTTTGTACTAATGTTTCTAATAAACAATAGTTAACAACCATTAACTAACTTGCATTTGGTATGCACTTGGTCATGCCCAATTTGAATACTTACTAACTTTCTATTTCATCGTCGTGTCACATTTTAATATGCAAAATATTTAGTTTAAATTTCACTTAAGTGTATAAATTAGTCAAATGATGATCTGCAATTTGGTAGGCAAACAGGCGCTTGTTATCTCACAAACTACAAACCCTTCAATGTCATATTTACACCTCACTTTTAGCATAAGGTAAAAAGAAGTAAAACTGATTTGCTTACCATAATGGCATCGATCTCCCCTTGAGTCATTGGTGTTCGTTTGGATTGAAGATAGGCTTTCCACCTAGAGAGGCTTTCTAATAAACGTCGGGTTTAAGAAAATGGTAGAAGGAACATCAGTGGCAACATGTATTGCTTGGGTCTGAGTCGCATAACCTACAAAAACCAACATGTTACCTGCATTAATGCTTTATTATAACTATTAATAACATAATTCGAACTTCAAGTATTTATACTCACTATGTATATACCTCCGGTATTTAAGGTTATACTTTGCTTCATTCACATAAAACAAACTGAAATCATTACTCGTTTTTAAGTTTTAAAAAATATTAAAGTGTAGAATTCAACCATTTAATATTTCAAGTACCAACAATTAAAAACATAATTATCCTATTTCAGTAGCATAAAAAGTTTGTAACTTGCAAGCTGGTGTGTGCAGCAAATTAGAAAGAATAAGTAAGCTATTGTGCAAAAAATTAGAAAGATTAAATAATCGCATAAACCCCCTCTTTAGTTGTACTCTTAAGTCTCATCTGCATTTCAAGTTTAGGTAATAGGAATGAAGGAATGAATTCATCCTGTTTCTCACAGCAAGGCAGAAAGAAAAAGTAATCACTAACACCCGAATTTGACCTACTCACACTGTTAGCCTATATGCCCATTTTAATTTTTAACAATGTTTTCTAAATTTTACAGGTTTGTTAGCGTTTTGTACAACGAATATCCAGTTCAATTTAAATGCAATGACTCACTTCTTGTGTCACTTTTCAGCAACAATTTAGATAAAACTCCTATATTCTTTTTTGATTAAAAGATAAAAGTCATAAAAGATGCCAGACTACACCCCAAAAGCACCTAGCTTTTGAAGAAGCTTGTTATGAGCCAAACAAAATTCAAACACGTTTGTTAATCTCTGTCAAACGCAATGGTAAGCTTAGAAAGGGCATGTATATCAGTTAATTGTCCACAAGTAAAGTAACAATATTGCTTCTTAAAATTCAAACACAGAAGCTAATTAAGCTCTGTCAATATTGCTTCTTAAAATTCAAATAAAATATATATATCATTAATTATTGATAAGTGCTTAATTACACATATCTTTTACCTCTAAAAACGAGCTTAAATGACCAAAAACAGACAAAAACTGCCAAATATATGTTTGTTTTGCATTTGTATTGTGCAGAAGGTGGCAATCATCAAAAGGACCAGACAACCAAGCCAAAGACAAAACTGAGCATGAATTGGAAAAGACTGTGCAAATCAAGCCAAAGTCCAAAATGCCAAAGTCAGAGTCAATACTGAAGAATCACAGTCAAACCGATCGGAACTGAAGAATACTGTGGTGGCAATCTTGACCCATCTGATGGGCCAGGAAAGCCCAATAGTATATTTATGAAGACTGTGAAGACCAAATGGGCCCTCAATCAATTACAACAGCCCATTTGTGTGCAATTGACAAAGACTGTGAAGACTTTGAAGGCCCAATCCTAGCCCAGTTACAGCCAATCTCAGCCATTGTACACACAAAACCCACTCCATAACCTTATTGGGCTTGAAAAAGCCCAATAACCAAACCTATACCCAATGGGCCCAATAACAAACCCAATAGGCCCAATAACAAACCCAATAGGCCCAATAAAAACCCAAGCCCAAATAAGGCCCATTAATCTTTTTTATAAAACTTTAGGGGCTAAATTGTCATTTTTAAAAGTGTTTTATAAAGAAAAATGGAAAAATAAAAGAAAGGTACTAAAACTGCCAAAACCATAAACTTATACTCTTTATAAACAGCAGGGACCAATTCTGCAATTTTCCAAACTCTTTTTATTTCTTTTCTTATACAAAACAGAGGGACTAGTTGTGTTATTTTAGAAACTGTTTTATAACTACAAAAGGGCTGAAATAGAAATAGAAAGAGAGAAAGAGATGGAGGACTAGTGTTGCACCTTCCCCAAAGTTATCTTTTAAACCTGCTAACCATAAAAACAGTACCCCCCGTACCCGCCAAAAATCAAACCCACCATTTCCCACTGTTTTCCTCCCAAAACCACCTCTCAAGTACCCTTCCCAGCTCACCTACACCACTTCCCACAACCCATTGGCCCTATAACCCTCTCCCTGGCACAAACACTCAACCCCGTACCCCCCATCCATGGCTAAGAATGATGCAAGGCAAACCAAGAATTAGGATTGCTTGGATTACTTGCACACTCTCACAGCTAACTCAACCCAAGTCAAGAGAAGGGCAAAGGAGCCTCTATAAAAGAAGAGAGACCAAGCCGAACAACATAACTTTTTTTTTACTTTTTCTTAGTGTAAAATTTTACTTAAGTTTGCATTTAAATATTATTGTACTCAGTTCTTTTCAAGATTTCATTGTATTACTTTCAGTCTTAATCAAAGTTAAGTGTTTTTGTGATATTGCATTTGTCAAAAATTCAACCTCTCATTTAAGTAGATTTAATTCTGTTTAACTTGTTTAAACATGTGTTAAAAGTGATTAGAGTTCACTTGTAATCATTTTTCCTGGCCTCATTTCACCAAAAATCAGTTAAAAAAGCTCTTTTATAAAATAAGGGGGTGTTTGGTTTAGCATTGAAAATGGGTCAAACCAAGTTTGGCATGGGTCAAAGGCACTCAGCCATTCTTGGCTGAGTGTGTGGGACTCATTAGGGTAGTTTAATCATAAGTTTGTAGTTAAAAATTAGTTTTTAAGAAACCTTGGTCTTTTGTCAGAATTTTATAAAGCCAAAGTGTGCTAAACAGCTTAAGCTGTTTAAACAGCTTAAGCATACATTTTTTGTGCTTATTTCAGTCATAACTGGCCTTTCCCAAGCCCCATTGCTCTGTCATTTTCAAGTAACTAAGTAAAGTTAAGTGTGTATTGTGCCATATTCTTGAAAAACAGCCAAACTCAACCTTAAAATTTAGCATGTCTTAGTCCATTTTATTAGCTCAAATCTTGGATATAAGCTTAATTACATGCCTTTTAAATCTGTCTTTGGTTGGATTTGGGTAAAAAGCTCATATGAGCTTATTTTGATAAGCCAAAAAGGGCTTTAAGCCACTGTTTTACCTTCCCCTGGTGCTGAGCACCATATTAAGCCCCACTTTTTTTCTAGGTTATTCAATATTAAGCCATAGGTTTTTATGGCTTTTTAATATAGCCTATAGGTTTATCTTTTAGGTTTAGCAGTTTAAAACCATTAGTTAGCTTATTTAGTCAGCTTAATATAAGCTCAAAAGTCACCTTTTTCTGTTTTTTATATAAACAGTTTTGAATAGCTTATTTAAATTCAGCTATCTTAGGGCTTATTAGGTTTACCTAGATTATCAATTAGGACACCCATAGCCTAGTATCTTATTCCCATAGTTTGTAGCTTATTTTTGTAGCTTAAATCCCAAAGAAAAAGCTAAAATAAGCTGTTAAGCTTATTTAGCCTGCTGTTCATTAAAAAGCTTAAATTTCTGGCTTATTTAGTGAGTTTTAGACAAAGTGCTTATTAGGAAAAATGTATCCCCTTAAGCCCTTAATAAGTTTGCTTTTAAAAGTTTCAAAAATATCTGTTTGGGCCTCACATTGTCAATCGGGTCCACTCAGGGCCTTTGAATTTCCAGTTCTTTGTTAACAAAGTTAGTGCTGTCTAAGTTATTAAACTCTTTTCCATGTGTAGACCTTTCCCAATTTCACCGTTAGTCCATTATTTAACAACAGTAGGACCTTTAGGTTATTTAATTAATTAGTTTAGGATTAATATTAATTAGTTTAATTACTCTTATTTAAATCAGTAAAATTTGGTCATTTTTACATTTTAGAAATGTTAACTTTTTTCATTTATTTATTTTATTTTTTTCAGAATTTTATAACTTTTATTTTTTGTCCTTTTTCTATTTTCACATCTCTTTCTTAGTTTTTAATTATTTTAATCTTTTAAAACTACATAAAAGAAATCCAAAAATTAATAAAAAAATATTTTCTTTTATAAAATTTCTTTTGTCTTTATGTCAGGAAAAATATAAAATTTTAATAGGCCTTTTATTTTTCTTAAATTTCAGTTTAGACCCGTTTATCCGGTGCTTTTTAACCGTTTCTTTCGTTTAGCATTCAACGAACTCCGTTTTAGTTCTATTTTTTTATTTTCCAAATTAAGTTAAATTAGAATTTAATTTTGATTTTTTAATTGTAATTTAGCAATTATTTTCTTAATTTTTAGTATTTAGTCTCCGATACTTAATTCTTCCCCGATTTAGTTATTTAGATTTAATTTTAGCTTCCTTGTAACTAATTTTGTATCCCGAGATTTTTAAATCCCCATTTCCTATACTTGTTTCCCGTAGATTAATTAGGTTTTAATTAATTAACTTTAGGTTTAATTATATCATGTTCCATCATTCAATTTCTCATCAAACCAGGATAACTTTCAATTGCAGCCTCGTTGGGACATACGACCCGGGAATATCTCTTCCGGAATCTTTTTATTATTGATTCTTACTTGTGTATCTTATCCTTTTGTGGAATTTGACCTTTTGCCTTGGTCAAGGGCATTCGGTCAGGATCTGTATTTGTGTTGTTTTATATATATACCGTCAACGAATCAATTTTTGGCGCCGTTGCCGGGGAGGCATTTGCTACGATTATTATCCGACTTTGATCTGAACTCGTATTATTATTAATATATCATATAAAAAAAAAAAAAAAAAAAACACAAAAATATTTTTCTTTTCTTTTTATTAATACATATCATATAAAAAAAATTTAAAAAAACCAAAAAAAAATCAAAAATATAAAAAAATTGTCCATAAAAAATTAAAATTCACTAATTGGTAAAATACCAAAATATAATATTCTCAACTGAGGTATTATCATAATAAGTTCCGGTGAACTGCTGAGTTCCCAATCGAACCAAAGATTTTAAAACCTTGCCTTCTTGTGTCACTTACGATATACGCTAAAAGACCCCTCATATCTGAATAACACACTATAAAGTGGGTTTAGAGGAGGGTAGTTCCTAGAACTACGACCCATAGGAGAAATAAGCTTCGCGCTATTCCTACATCTCCCGCTCACCTTGCTTTTTTCATTCTGAGAGCACCGTGAAGTAAGATTGATTATTTGGCATTTAAGTTGTCTATCTCATGTACCGTTTAAAATAAACTGTGAATATATTTTTAAAATCCAAAAAATCCAAAAAATTAGTGTAACTTATTTTTATTTTATTTATTTCCATTTTGTCATGCGCACTCGATTCATTCTCGTGAGCATCACCCCCTCACAGAAGGAACGCCATTTGTTATCGAACCCTTCGTATAGAATACCCATTTCAGGAAGATCCTCACGTAGAGCCAATGGCAGACACTACGAACTATGGCTCATTGCTCCCAAGCACCCAACGAGGGGTTACGAGGACGCAATCCTTATTCCCTGAAATCGTGGCAAACAATTCAGAGCTGAAGCATGTGTTAATCAATTTGTCCAGAACAAACAAGTTCTTCTGTCATGACAAAGAAGACCCGAATGCTCATATCCGATTACTTCAACAAGATCCCTCCACAATTAGGGTCCCCAATGTTCCCCATTGCTACTATTAAGCTTATTCTTTTTTCATTCTCAACGCGGGAGCAGCCGAAAATGGCTAGAAAAAGCACCCCCTCTTTCCAATCAACTTGGGACGACTAGAATCCAAATTCATCAACCAGTTTTTTTTCCCTCCTTCATAAGACCGACTAATCATTCTCAATGAGATCACCATATATCAGCAGAGGTTCGATGAATCGTTTTATGAGGCTTGGATCTTTCAATGATCTACTTAGGGCATGTCCACTACATGGATACTCAGAATTGCATCAACTTGATACATTCTATAATGCGTTGGAAACATTAATGATCATGATTCATTGAACTCCGCCATCATGTGGAAACATATTGGACAAAATGCTCGCGAATGTTTAAAAATCATCGAGAGCAAGTCCAAAGTTCGTCAAACACAGCTAATATATGGGCAGTTGTGCCAAGAAGTACGAACTCTTCCACCCCATGCTTGTTTATCTGATTTTGCAGAAACTAAAGGATATAGTCCCGAGCATTGCTTCTTAGACAAGAGAACCAAAGCTTCTGCTCAGCTCCAGCTCTGCACCTGTCAAAGCTGTTGAGCTAAGTTGTGTTACTATGCAGTTGGTGCCCCTGCTCACCAAAACTGTCCAGACCACTCATGAGCACGTTTATTCGGGACAAACATTTCTGAGTATGTGTCACAAGCGCTGCAGCTAATTACAACCAAGTAAGCTCCAATTTCCGACCACAAATGGTTCAAATCATATTTAGACCCTCCAGTTTTCCCACCCTTCAAACTCTCAGCTAATAATGCTAACAATTTCAATCGGGGAATAACTTTAACCAAAACCGGAACAATTTCAACCAAAATAGAGGTGGAATTTTTAACCCAGACCAATTTCAGTCAGAATCAACCTCATGAGACCCCAGTTTAATCAGTCTCCAGCCTTATCAAGCCCCCGTTCCTCAGACACACAGTGTCACAAAGAACGATTTTGACAACTACGTCAAGGCTAATGATGCTATCATGAGAAACATGCAAAATAACCTCCAAAACCAGGGTCAGAGCGCGCAAATCGAAACAGCCAAATTGAACAATCAAATGGCAAATCTGACTGATATGTGGCTAAGTTTGTAATTGCCAATACCTCTTCTAGCTTCAGGGTCAGGGCCACACCCTGGTACGACATTACAAACCCTAGAGAAGACTTAAAGGGTATCACTACCCGAAGCGGTTTGCATTATCAAGGACCTCCAATTCCTACTTCTTCAGTATGAAGCCATACCCGAGTGACAAAGGACCCAAGTGCACCCTTCTTTGTTCACACAGTACACACCCGTCCAACCTCCGGTAGGTCCTGAACCAATCACAACACCAGTTCTTGAGCCCATTGTTGCTCCAATTTGTTGCTCCCGAGCCAAAGTACTAAACCTTCAGTTTTCTCTTCCATATCCTTCGAGGCGTTATAATGAAAGAGCCGTATCAAGCTAAGACAAATCGACATAAATTCTATGAAATCTTCAAGAATGAGCTTCGAGATAGCTTTACGTATGCTCATGTTTTGACATGCACCAGTTCGCCTCGACCTAAGAACTTACTTGGAATAAAGAGAAACTTACTGAAGTGCTCGAACTTCCAAAGAACCCTGCTAGCTCGAACTTCGATGATGAACATTGTTTTCGGTACGGTCATCTTTACAAGTTACCCAAAAACTTGGAGACCCCGGCAAGTTCCTGATTCCTTGTGAATTTCCAGGGATGATGAAATGCTTAGCTTTAGCCGAGCTTGGTGCTAGCATTTAATCAATGCCATTTTTCATTCTAAAAGCTTTCACTTCTGATCTTATCCAACATGCATGACACTCGAACTTGCGATCGATCAATTTCTAACCAATGGGAATTGCAAAAGACACTCCGTTAAAGTTGGTGTAATTTCACTTTCCAGCCGACTTTGTGGTTGTAGATTGAGCCAGACCCCCATCCTTTTAATTTCTCGGAGGGCCTTCTTAAGAGCCGGTCGTGCTTGATTGATGTGCACAATGGTGAATTAACTCTTAGAATAGGAAGGAAGCCATCACTTACAATTTGGATCCGAACTTCAAGATACTCGGCCCAATTACAACTCACATGACGGCAAACAAATGACGACATTGAATGGCTTGTGAAGAATACTCACAATAATTCTTGGTTTTTACTGATACAATCGCGATTGGAAATTCCACTCCGTTAATATGATCAATTGTGCTACTTCTTCTCCTACCCCTAACTTCCATTTTGGGATAGTTGATTTCAGCTTCACGAAGAGCCGACTCTTCCTTGGTCTACAGATGATCCGGATTGTCCCAGCATATAATCCATTCTACAATTGATCCTGAGGGGACATTCTTATTTAGAAGCCATCTTGATAGTAACCACCACTTCCCCCTCCAAGTCAAGGAACTTATCTCCCAGAAGTCCGAACTGAGCTAAGGACGAGAAACTAATACACCAATTCTTTCCATTGATGAACCTACGGAGGTTGAACTCAGGAAATGCCTCCCCCATCTCTAGTATGCATTTTGGAGGGGCGACAACAAGTTGCCCCACAATAATTGCTAAAGAGATGGATGTTAGGAAAAATCCCCCTCTCGTAAAGGTGCTAAAGACCCACAAGCGACTCTCCGCTTGGAAACTTTCTGACATTCAGGTATCAACCCGAATTTTGTACCCACAAGAATTCTTATGGAAAAAGAACTATGCACCAGCGGTCCAACATCAAAGAAGAGTAAATCCAAAAAACCACTCTGTTATTAAAAAGTGAGGTTGAAAAACTTCTCGAACTGGTTGATTTACCCGTATCTCCGACATTCCCTGGGTTAGCCGCGATACATTGTGTACCAAAGAAGGGAGGAATGACTGAGGTAGTGAACAGGAAAATGAGTTGATTCCAACTCGTTGGTTACCGGATGGCGAGTGTGCAATTACTATCTTAATTTAAATGAAGCCACCCCAAAGACACTTCCCTCTACCGTTCATGTACCAAATGGCTTGAGAAGATTAGTCGGGGAATGAAATACTACTGTTTCCTCGATGGTTTTCTCCGGATAGTTCCAAATCCCCATTGCCCCCGTGATCCAAGAAAAGACTACTTTTACTTGCCCATACGAACGTTTGCCTACCGTCGCATGCCTTTCGGCTTATGCAAATTGCCTCCAGGCACGTTCAACGATTGTATGTTAGCAATCTTTCATGACGGTTGAGAAGACGAATGGAAGTCTTATGGACGACTTCTCGTCTTGGGAATTCTTTCCAAAACAGCCTCTCCCGTTTAGACCACATGCTTAAAAGTTGTGAAGACACAAACTTAAGTCTTAACTGGGAGAAGAGCCATTTTATGGTCAAAGAGGGCATTGTCCTCGGCCATAAGATTTCTAAGAAAGGGATTGAGGTTGACAAAGCCAAAATCGATGTCAATGCAATTACCTCATCCCACCACCGTCAAAGAATTAGTAGTTTTCTCGTCATGCCGGTTTTTACCGCGTTTCATTCAGAATTTTCTCAAAAATATCCTGAGACCAATGACCCATCTCCTTGGAAAGAATACTCCATTCATCTTTCCGAAGACTGCATTCGAGCTTTCCAAATCATTAAAAGAAAGACTTACGAAACTCCAATCTTGATTTCTCCAAAACTGGGACCTTCCATTTGAGCTATTTGCGATGCAAGCGATTTCGCCATAGGTGCAGTTTTGGTTGCAACGTCATAGAAACATTTTTCGGCCTATCCACTATGCTAGTAAGACCTTGATTGAAGCACAAACGAACTACACTACGACTGAAAAAGAGTTACTTGCCATAGTGTATGCTACGAGAAATTCAGGACCTACCTCATCATTAAATAAAAAAAAAATAAAAAAAAAAAGAACAAAAGCATAGTGCATACGGACCATTCCCGCCCTTAAGTATCTCATTGCAAAAAAGGATGCCAAGGCGAGATTGGCTCAGATGGTTCACCTCCTCCAAGAATTGACTTCCAAAGTTTATTGATACTAAAGGAGCCGAGAACCTCGCAGCCGCTCATCTGTCCAGATTGAAACCTATGAAAACGTCAATGAATCCTAAAGAGATAAACTGAAAGTTTTTCCTCTTGAGACGTTAAATATGGTGACCTTTCGTGGAGATTCTAGAACCCCGTGGTTTGCCGACTTTGCAAATTACCACGCGGGTGGATTCATTGTGAAGGGCATGTCGACCCAGCAGAAAAACAAGTTTTTCAAAGATGTTAAACACTATTTCTGGGACTGACCCCTTCTGTTTAAAAATTGTGCTATCAAGTGATCAGGCGAAGTGTTGCACGGCAATGAAGCCTTGATATTCTCTCAGCTTGCCACAATGGACCCACCGGGGACATCATGTTGCAAACCTTCACAGCCAAAAAGATCTTTGACTCGTTTTCATGTCTGGCCCACCCATCTATAAAGATGCCCACGAGTTTTGTCAAGAACTGTGACCGTGCCAACCGTCAAGGAAAAAACTTCACAACCGTGATGAGATGCCTCAAAACTCCATCAAGTTTGTGAAATCTTTGACATGTGGGGCATCGACTTTATGGCACGTTCCCGTCTTCACGAGGGAATAACAAGTATATTCCTGGCAGTCGGACTATTTGTCAAAATGGATGAAGCAAAAGCACTCCCACCAATGATGCCCGAGTAGTTTTTGCAAATATTTCTGAAAACTCTCTTCGCCCATAAGATATGTGCTCCCCGTGCAATCATAAGTGATCGCGGACCCATTTTTTGTAATGACCAATTTGCAAAGGTCATACAGAAATATGAGTTACTCACCGTCTCTCCACCGCTTATGCACCCACAAACAAGTGGCAAGTGTAAGTATCAAATACTGCTTGAAAAGAATCCTTGAAAGGACCATAGGTGAAAACCGTGCCTCCTGGTCGGACAAACTAGATGATGCACTATGGGCCTTCCGCACAGCTTACAAAACACCCATCGGGTGTACTCCTTACAAGCTTGTGTATGGAAAGGCATGCCATCTTCCGATCGAGCTTGAGCACAAAGCCTACTGGGCCTTAAAGCAAGCAAACTTCGATCCTATAATTACGGGTGATCACCGGAAAGTTCAAACACAATGAACTTAATTGACTTCGGATCATTGCCTAGAGAACTCTTTAATCTATAATGCCAAAACAAAAAGAGCACCCAAGACGTCTAAATCAAAAACCGTGTTTTCAACATCTGATCGAGTCCTCCTCTTTAATTCCAGATTAAAGATTTTCTCTGGCAAACTAAAATCCCGTTGGAATTGCCCTTATCACCATCACTATAGTATTTCCATACGGCACTGATGAGCTTACTCAAGCCAACGGTCCACATTTCAAAGTGAATTGGTCATCGCGTCAAGCACAACTTTGTAAGGGACGTACCACACTTCGGTGGGGTAGGTCCAGATCTCCAAACTTTCCCCAAGGATAAAATAAATCCTTGTGAAGGGTCAAGCATCGCGACCCTAAACAACGCTTCGTGGGAGGGCAACCCCATGCTTATCCTAGTATGAATTTAAATAAGTGTTGCTGTTGTGTAAGATAGCTTGTCTGTTCATTACCCGTGTTTCCTTGTTGTTGTATGCTTATGTGGTCAGGATTGCCCGATTGTGAAACCTCTCAGTTTTGTCATTACATCAAGAGTTTCACATCCTCCTGCTCATTGGAATTCCGATATCCTAATACTTATCGACTAACGTTTTAACTTTTGGCATACCTCATAAACGGCCTTAGGATTAATGTAGTACCCTTGCAAAACATCGAGGACCGAAGTTTAGATCTAGTTTGGGGGGGGGGTATCTTCACGATTTGATTGTTGCCTGCAGCATTGTTACACGTTAAACCCTTTTTTACCACCAAAATACAAAAAAATGAAAAATGTGAAAATTTTTCAAAAATATAATAAGTGTCTGTCCGCAGTTTTGCTTCCTCTTTTTGGGTAAATAAGAAAAATTTTTGACTTGAACGTCGTGATGAGCCCTACTAGTTCCCTTTAAGGCCTAGCTTTCAACGTATCCCATGCATTGAAATTTTAAAAATGTGAAGAACGAGAAATGATAAAGTTTAAATATAAGTTTTGTGCCAACAAGATTCTTCAAAAAACTTATACAAGTAACTTGTGTGTTTTTCTCTCCCCGTGAATTCTTAATCCACCTAAAATCATACGTACTCAGTTTAATTCACCAAAGTCAATCGATGTTTTCAAGTAAAAGCTTCAAATTATGTAACTTGAGTTTTCAAAGCGAGATTTATAGGATATAAAAGATAAATGCCAACGAGCATGAATGAAATGTGAATGCAAAATGCATGAATATTGAAATTTTGCCAATGAGAAGCATGCATTGATATTATGGGCACAAGTTAAAGATGTGTCGTGATATCCCACTCCGCTAGCAACGAGGTGGGGGTTCAAACTAAGACGTCTTTACTTCTAGGGATTTGGTGTGTCGTGATATCTCACTTGGAAGAAAGGTCTAGGTGAGGGTTCAAACTAAGACACTAATCCTTAGGCCATATTAGAATAAGTGTGTTGATGTGAATTTCCCCACATACGCTAGTCAACAGGGTGGGGGATGTTTCAAACTAAGACACCGGTCGTTGTTGTGATATCCTGCCCGTTAACAACGAGTAGGGGTTCAATTACTACGCAAGCATTCCTAAGCTTTAAAGAACTTATGATTATGATGATGAATGTGTTGCAAAAAGTTCTAAAGTTTAAATCACGAAATCAAGTTTACGAAGTCTTAATAAAGTATAGTTGCTTTGAGTCAAGATTCTCTTGAATTAATGACTATGAAAATAAGTTGGTATATGGTTAAATTAAAATGAGTACACGCATTCAATCGTATATCCATGTTGGGAGTTGAAAATTCACAAGTCATAAGTATGAGGGCTTAACATATAAACTTATATCGACAATGATCTTGTTTAATTGCTTAGCTTGGAACTTGTGAAAAATCGAGGACGATGAAATTATCCGTCAGGACATCCGTAGATCACTCTACGGACGCTTCTCATTCTATGATCCCAGTATTAATAAATAAAGAAAGTCAAACTTGTAAAAAAATGTAAAAACCAAAAATATTAGTTTGTAGTAGTTGTAAATTTAAGAAATGGTGAAACGGGGCTTACGTGTTTACTTCATAACATTGCGTGAGGTACACACAAAACCTTAGATTTGGGGGATTTGAGAAGTGCTTATATTACACAAAATCCTTTAACTCTAAAAACGAGCTTAAATGACCAAAAACAGACAAAAACTGCCAAATATATGTTTGTTTTGCATTTGTATTGTGCAGGAAGTGGATATCAACAAAAAGACAGAAAACCAAGCCAAAATGACAAAACTGAGCATGGAATGGAAAAGACTGTGCAAAATCAAGGCCAAAGTCCAAAAATGCCAAAGTCAGAGTCAATACTGAAGAATCAGCAGTCAAACGGAGCCCGAACTGAAGAAATACTTTTGGATGCAATATTGACCATCTGATGGGCCAGGAAAGCCCATAATAATAACTATGAAGACTGTGAAGACCAAATGGGCCCTCAATCAATTTACAACAGCCCATTTGTGTGCAATTGACAAAGACTGTGAAGACTTTGAAGACCCAATCCTAGCCCAGTTACAGCCAATCTCAGCCATTGTACACACAAAACCCACTCCATAACCTTATTGGGCTTGAAAAAGCCCAATAACCAAACCTATACCCAATGGGCCCAATAACAAACCCAATAGGCCCAATAACAAACCCAATGGGCCCAATAACAAACCCAATGCCCAAATAAGGGCCCATTAATTCTTTTTTATAAAACTTAGGGGCTAAATTGTCCTTTTTAAAAGTGGTTTGTTTTGATTTTTTTTTTATAAAGAAAAATGGAAAAATAAAAGAAAGGTACTAAAACTGCCAAAACCATAAACTTATACTCTTTATAAACAGCAGGGACCAATTCTGCAATTTTCCAAACTCTTTTTATTTCTTTTCTTATACAAAACAGAGGGACTAGTTGTGTTATTTTAGAAACTGTTTTATAACTACAAAAGGGCTGAAATAGAAATAGAAAGAGAGAAAGAGATGGAGGACTAGTGTTGCACCTTCCCCAAAGTTATCTTTTAAACCTGCTAACCATAAAAACAGTACCCCCCGTACCCGCCAAAAATCAAACCCACCATTTCCCACTGTTTTCCTCCCAAAACCACCTCTCAAGTACCCTTCCCAGCTCACCTACACCACTTCCCACAACCCATTGGCCCTATAACCCTCTCCCTGGCACAAACACTCAACCCCGTACCCCCCATCCATGGCTGAGAATGATGCAAGGCAAACCAATGGTTAGGATTGCTTGGATTACTTGCACACTCTCACAGCTAACTCAACCCAAGTCAAAGAGAAGGCAAAGGAGCCTCTATAAAAGAAGAGAGACCAAGCCGAACAACATAACTTTTTTATACTTTTTCTTATTAGTGTAAAAATTTACTTAAGTTTGCATTTAAATATTATTGTAACTCATTCATTTCAGATTTCATTGTATACTTTCAGTCTTAATCAAAGTAAAGTGTTTTTGTGATATTCAGTTTGGCAAAATACAAACTATCCATTTAAGTTTGTTTAATTCTGTTTAACTTGTTTAAACAAGTTTAAAAGTGATAAGTTCACTTGTAATCATTTTTCCTGGCCTCATTTCACCAAAAATCAGTTAAAAAAGCTCTTTTATAAAATAAGGGGGTGTTTGGTTTAGCATTGAAAATGGGTCAAACCAAGTTTGGCATGGGTCAAAGGCACTCAGCCATTCTTGGCTGAGTGTGTGGGACTCATTAGGGTAGTTTAATCAAAGTTGTAGTTAACAATTAGTTTATAAGAAACCTTGGTCTTTTGTCAGAATTTATAAAGCCATAAGTGTGCCTAACAGCTAAGCATTTAAACAGCTTAAGCATACATTATTATGTGCTAATTCCCAGTCCATAACTGGCCTTTCCCAAGCCCCATTGCTCTGTCATTTTCAAGTAACTAAGTAAAGTTAAGTGTGTATTGTGCCATATTCTTGAAAAACAGCCAAACTCAACCTTAAAATTTAGCATGTCTTAGTCCATTTTATTAGCTCAAATCTTGATTATAAGCTTACATTACATGCCCTTATAAATCTGACTTTTGGTTGGTATTTGGGTAAAAAGCTCTTAAGAGCTTATTTTGATAAGCCAAAAAGGGCTTTAAGCCACTGTTTTACCTTCCCCTGGTGCTGAGCACCATATTAAGCCCCACTTTTTCTAGGTTATTCAATATTAAGCCATATGGTTTTTATGCTTTTTAATATAGCCGATAGGTTTAATCAATTAGGTTCAGTTAAAACCCTTAGTTTATCGTTATTAGTAACAGCTTAATATAAGCTCAAAAGTCACCTTTTTCTGTTTTTTTATATAAACAGTTTTGAATAGCTTATTTAAATTCAGCTTATCTTAGGGCTTATTAGGTTACCTTAGCTTATCATTAGGACTCCCTTAGCCTAGTATCTTATTCCCATAGTTTGTAGCTTATTTTGTAGCTTTAAATCCCAAAAAGAAAAGCTAAATAAGCTGTTAAGCTTATTTAGCCTGCTCCATTAAAAGCTTAAATTTCTGGCTTTATATAGTAGATTAAGACAAAGTGCTTATTAGGAAAAAATGTCCCCTTAACCCCTTAATACGTTTGCATTATAAGTTTTCAAAAATAAGCGTTTGGGTCCCACATTGCCAATCGGGTCCACATCAGGACCAATTGTGTAATTTCCAGTTTCATTGTTAACGATTGTTAGTGCTACTAGTATTAACTCTTTCCCATGTTAGTCCTTACCCATTTCACCGTTAGTCCGATTAGTTTAACAGCAGTTAGCTTTAGGTTATTTAATTAATTAGTTTAGGTTTAATATTAATTAGTTTAATTACTTTTATTTAAATCAGTAAAATTTGGGCATTTTTATATTTTTAATGAAATGTTTAAACTTTTTTCTTATTTTATTTTATTTTTCCGAATATTAAACGTTATTTTTTGTCTTTTCTATTTTCTTAGTTTTAATTAGTATTTTAATCTTTAAAAATCATAAAAAATCCAAAAATTAATAAAAAAATATTTTTCTTTTTATAAAATTTTCTTTTGTCATTTAGTGTCTAGGAAAAATATAAAATTTATTATAGGCTTTATTATTCATAAATTTCAGTTTTTAGACCCGTTTTATCCGGAGCGTTTTTACCGTTTCTTTCGTTTAGCATTCAAACGACCTTCCGTTTTAAGTTCTAGTTTTTTTAAATTACAAGATAATTTAATTAGAAGTTAATTTTTGATTTTAATTTTTAATTTACATTTATTTTCTTAATTTTTAGTATTTAGGTCTCCCGATACCTTATTCTGTTCCCCGTATTTAATTTAGATTTAATTTTAGGACTTCCTTGTAACTAATTTTGTATCCCGTAGTTTTTAAGATCCCCATTTCCTATACTTGTTTCCCGTAGATTAAATTAGGTTTTATTTAATTAACTTTAGTTTTAATTATATCATTGGTTTCCCATCATTCAATAACTCATCAAACCAGGATAAATATCAATTGCAAGCCTCGTTGGGCCAAACGACCCCGGGAAATAAACTCTTCCGGAATCTTTTTATTATTGATTCTTACTTGTGTATCTTATCCTTTTGTGGAATTTGACCTTTTGCCTTGGTCAAGGGCATTCGGTCAGGATCTGTATTTGTGTTGTTTTATATATATACCGTCAACGAATCAATTATCCACAAGTAAAGTAACAATCATATGTAAGCTATTCACCAAACTATTTTGTTAATCGGAATCATATGCAACTTGTCCCTTGAATTTAGTTATGCCTCTTATAAAATGTCAAGTATATGAAGAAATTGTACATAGAGAACATAAACAGTAATGCTACCTTTTTATCAAGAGCAATGGTAAGCTTAGAAAGGGCATGTATATCAGATTTCTTGAAGCCTGAGTATGATTGGTGATGGAGGAGCATAAGCGCATGCTGTGAAATGGCACTTTCTGCAGCTTTATAAGGTGCACCAGACCCATTATGTACCTACACAAACTTTAGACGTTTACCTAAACATATAAAACATGAAAATTAATATTGTATACCTACATATCAACCTCAAAACTGACTGAAACAATTAATTACGTAATTCTCTTGGCTTTTCGATTGATGTTCTTAAACCAAATACACAATTTAATTCATGAATGTCATTTCCCCCAAAAAAAGTCTAGGGTTTAGCAATACACAATTGAATTGAACTTAATCAAACCAATATTAAAAATCGAATCAAAACACAATTAGATTGATTATTAATACAAACAATACATCAAAATAGTTGTATGATGAAATTTAAATCGAAACCCTAAAAAAATTAGATGTGATACTTATCTTGATTCAGTGTTAGTCATAGGATTTTTGCATATGTTTTTGAATCGTTCAGGGTCAGAGAGGAAAAGAATGAAAAATTTGTGTATGTGTTTTTGAATTCGA
This sequence comes from Tanacetum coccineum, assembly GCA_026074375.1. Taxonomy (NCBI): domain Eukaryota; kingdom Viridiplantae; phylum Streptophyta; class Magnoliopsida; order Asterales; family Asteraceae; genus Tanacetum; species Tanacetum coccineum. The sequence continues at coordinate 56,449 of BQNB010013124.1, read as the reverse complement.
ATCGCTGAAAAATAGAGGAACCGATTGTTTGTTAATATGATTTTCAAAAATCAAAACAGTAATTCTCTCACAATTGTTTGTTGAATGAAGATGATAAATTAGGAATGGTTGTTTTGAAATGGCAGAGATATTGGGAGTGGATTGAAACTGCATAATGAATGCAGGCGATATTGTAGTAAACGTTTAAGGCATTTATGAAATGTCCAAAGTAACCTCATTTTTTACACTATCGAAGCCAACTCACCATTTTGTTCCCAAAATGCCCTTTGAGTCAGCATTTACACAGCCTAGTCATCATGCCTAGTCAGCATGAACTAATTCATAACTTGTCTATTATATAGGTAGAAATATATATATATATATAAAAATATATTATAAATATATATATATATAATATATTATATATATATATAAATATATATATTATATTATATAAATATATATAAATATGAATAGAGAGGAGAGTTATCGTAAGAACTTTCTTAAAATTATAAAAGTAAGAACCAATCTAGACCGTAGGATCTACTAGAGGGCTAGGTGTGGTGACGGCGTTGGGTGCCAAACCAACGCCGTTGCCGGCGTTATGATACCCGACTGTGGCTTTGGGGAACGGCGTGGAAGCCCACGTTAACGTATACAAAAAACTTTTGAAAATTTGATATAACGGCTAGTTTTAATATTTTTTTTAAATTATTTTTTGAAAAAACACTAGCCAAAGGCTAGTTTTAGTTTTAAAAAAAAAATCCCAAACGGCTAGTTTAGTAAAAAACAGAAAAAAATATTTTTTTCAAATTTTTTTACCCGCTATATATATCCCCATTTCATATACATTTTTTCACACAACTTCCAATTCATACTCAATCTTTATACACATTCATTAGCAAAAAAAATGTCTGACTTTCTCAACGACGACTCATTTTGGAACCTCTTTAATTTTGGCAACATGAATTCCGGGTCGACGTCGAATTCTCAATTCCTCGGGTTTTCTAGCCAAGCCGACGACTCCGACGAGTAGTTTTTTTTATTATTCTCGAATGTTTTTTTTAATTTTCATAATTTTTTTTAATTTACGAATGTATTTTTATTTTATTTAGTATTGTAATTTTTTATTTTTAATGAATAAAATGAATTTAGTTATTTTTAAAATTGAGGAAAAAAATAAGTGGGTCCCAAAAAGTGGTGTTATTGTGTTATGGTTAGAGGGTTTTTTTGGTGTTGGGATTATGGTGTTAAAGTTGACGTGACACCCAAAAAGTGATGTTATGGTGTTATGACACATGGGGCTCTTAATTGGTGTTAGATTAGATTAACATTAAACGAGGGACATTATATTAATTAGATAGAATGTCAAGGGTATTTTGAAGAATTTAAATTGCGTATTTTGAATTAATTTTTGCTGCATTTAATTTCACCAACCATTTTTTTGTTAATAATAGAACGACATATTTTGTTTACTGATACATTTTTTTTACATATTTCAGCAACTATTTCTTTTTGTTAAACAGTGATGCGAAAAACTAAAATTTGATATTAATATTTACAATAAGAACTATACAAAAAGAAAAAAACCAACTAAAAGGTTTGTATGTTAGTACAACTAGTACATACTGATACAAATCCATTTACACATTGATACAAATCGATTTACACATCCAGCCTTATACACAAATTCGACTGGTGCACATCCAAACGGATATAAGATTCGACTCGTACACATCTAACCTGATAGAAAAAAAATATGTACCAAACTAAATCAAAGTAACCAAAAAAAGATAGACCGATTCATCCATTTCAAAACATATACAACCCAACTAATACAATATACATAATGGTACATCACACAACTGCTACAACAACGCACCATCCCACCACCATCACGTACCTGCTACTTGGTACATCGTGGTTTTGTGCATAATGTGTTTATGCATCACATCCCACGATGTATCCAGTGTACCGGCGACATCATCGGCGCATCGGCAAGCGACGTCATGGTCAACGGATCTAAAAACGACCATGGTTTCCGTCGATTAAACACAACTGTTATGGCAAGTAGAGGATGACGACTGAACACAAAGGACGGCTGCAAATGGTTCTTTGGGTTTCGACTGCGTAACGGCGGGATTTAGTTTCTGTGAGGATTCAATTTTGACAGAAAACACATCCGGCGGGATTGGCTGGGCTGACTGGTATAATAAGGTTTGGCTAGCAAAAAACACATATGGCGGGATTGTGTTTTTGAAGTGGCGGGTTTTGTTACTGATTTTTCCCGATGGGTTTTTAAGATGGCGACACATATTTTGTTTTGAGGATGGAGACTGTAAAAATAATTTATGATATGGTTAAGTTAAAAATGAGAAAGTACAAAATCCCTATAATACCCTTTTGCTTGTGTATTTAATTTTTAGTTTTTGTAGTGACTAATTATCCACTTGTCATTCATTCATTGGTTCTCACTTTTAACATTTTAAGAAATCTCTCATTTGAACCAAATTATATATATATATATATATATATATATATATATATATATATATATATATATATATATATATATATATCTATATATATATATATATATATATATCATTTGCATACTGTTATTGTAAAATAATTATTCATAAAACAACTTATACACTTTATGAATTGTAAAAAATATTTACATGTGAATCTTGCAAGATGATGTCTAAACTTCACACCTCATTAGGCTTTCCAGCAGGGTGAGACTTTCAAATACTGATGCAGCGTGCCAATATTTTGATATCATCAAGCATGGGATCCAAGTCACACAATTGAGTCATGTTCAACTCCATTTATTTTGCTAAAAAAAACAAAACATTCATGTTTCAGATATAAACATAAACAAAAAATATGAATGCAATTGAAAATATAAAATATATTAAGAATTCAATAGCTAACATTACAGGGGTGTGTATTGATTTGAAGAACAAAGGAAGATCGAAAAAAGTTAGTGCTTATGTGTGTTTGTGACTAAGAGAAGGAGTACGGTTTGGGGTGGGGTGGTGTGAGGGTGCTGTGCGTTTTCTGTGCCATCGCCATTACGGCGCCAGAAAACGGTGGCGCCCGTTACTCGGTGGCGTTTTTACGTTGTCGCGCCGTCACACGAGCCCAGAAAAATAATTTTTTGTTTGAAAAAGATTAGTCGTTGGGGTGTTTGAATTGGTAACGGCTATATAGCCGTTTTTTGTCTTTTTGCCCTAAATATTTCCAAATTTTTCCCCCTAAAATCCTATAACTTCCTCCTTATTATTTCATACTTCAACAAAATTCCATTACATTTTATAACACATAATTCTTCACTTCTCTAATTTTTCTTTCAACAAAGAATTCCCAAAACCCTTGGATTTACCGGAATGCTTAAGACTTTCGAAACCAAATGATCGGTCGTCTTCGATCCGGCCAACAATCGGGGCTCGTCTTCGAATCCGAACACCAAACACCTTACTTTCCCCACGTTTTCTCAACAAAACCTATTATATGATCCGAACGATTTCGCTTATTTTCTCAAATGGAAAATGCAAAAAACAACAACACATTATTATCATTTTCGCAACAACAACAACAAAAAACCAAAATGAATACAACCAAAGATCTCCCAACCATTCCTTCCACCTGTTGACTGAAAAACCGAGACGATGAAGAGAAGAGCCGTCTGACCCATACGTTGAAAAAACGTAGGTGAGATAAGTGGCGAAGCACGATGACGAAGGAAATACCAAAAACTCAACCACATACAACCGATGTACGAAGTCGAGGCCCGGAAAGAGCTCATAGTTTTATCGGACAGACGGTGAGGAATTGCTTTTGCTGTAGACTTACATCCAAGTCATGAGATCCAAAAGGAAGGTGCTCGGATCAAAAAAGGGATACTTTTTGGTATTAAAGGTATGGATGTTTACAAACAGGATAAGCAAAGACTCAAGTACCCAAATCGTTCCAAGAACATGATTACAGGAAAGTGAATCCGATGAATCGTATGTCGGAAAGTTTAATACGATTGTGTGTGAAAACTGGCTCTTATGAGCGGGGAGAACTCGATAAAGATTTGCATGGACAATTGCCACTATGTTGTTTAAGAACGAAACATGGAAGAATGATTTGTTAAACACTCGGCTCGCTAGGAATTTTTTTGGAAGGCGGCAAGCTCAAGTGGAAATAATACTGACTCGACAAATTGCATGATGTAATCGACTTCGGGTTACGGAAGAGGGACCCAAGCCATTTTGGACCCGACGCCTTGTCAAGCGGACGGGGATGTTACGAGATCCATAAGAGCCAATGTTCGTCTAACTCGACCGCAAGTTTCGGTTCAAAACCCGAGATGTTTCAAGAAATGCTTCAAACAAAACAATACGAGTTTGAGCGCAAGATAAAGCCAGATGTTCTTTTGAGCGGGGGGTCTCGAGTGGAGAGTCGATTTACTCGAATCTCAAAGATTGCGATGATATGCGGGTGCTAAAGATGGTCACAAGCGCATTGGATCCGATGAACGCCGCTATCGTGAAGGCCAACTCTTGCCTACGGAATTCGGGCCAAATTTATCCGAACCACAATGAATATTTATTTATGTATTTCTTTTAGTTTTATGTCTCTTTATCTTTTATTGTCTTTAAGTTTAATGTATTGTTTTTCTTGTAAGGTGTTTTTTTAATGAATGAAAGTAATTTTAGGTTTATTTGTGTATTTTTTAATTTGATATATAAAAAAAAAAAAAAAAATTACAACGGACAGATTTTTCTGGTGCCAACTGTGAACCCTCTGGTGCCGTTGAAAAAAAGTGCTGACGTGGCAGCACTTTTTCCCAATGACACCACTGTACCCAGTGCTCTAAGGTATTTATAATGTATGGAATATGTTAAAATGCTGACTAACGTATTTTCATTCTTTTCAATAAGTTGACTCAAATATTTTGTCAATCAATAGTGCATGAATTTAGGAAACGGTTAAATGTAGATTTGATTAAATAATTTAAAATTTAAACGTAGGAAACGGTTAAATATTTTGTCTATCAAATATTTATTTTTAAATGTAGATTTGACTAAATAATTTGTTAGATGATGTTTGTTGTTAACATTAAATGTGAGGTGAGATAAGATATTAAATTTGATGTTAATTTGTTTTGATGGTGTTTGTTGTTAACATTAAATGTGAAGTGAGAGAAGACAACATCAGCCGTTGATTATTTTTAATTTACAGGTGTCATTGTATTAATAATTTTGGGGGAAGATTGGTTTTAAAAGCTTCTTGTATATATATATATACTAGTTGCAAAACCTGCCCGATGAGCACGTATGACTTGTGATTATTGTTTTTATTTTTTGTTTTGGTAATTATTGGTTTTTGAATAACTTGTACCGTACATACATATCTCTTACTTGATGAAATTCATCATAGTGAGCTCTTCTATTGTCCTTGAAGCTTGCACTCCTGCCTATTATTAAAACCTGTATATATAGAGAGATGTGGAAACACTATATTAAAACTCACATTAGTGTTTACCTAAAATTTATCAAATTGACGATGACGAATATTATTATCAAATTCCTTCATCTTCTCCATAGGCCCGTCTCCAACCCAACTAATACAATAGAACATGGAAGCTTGCTGTAAAAACTAATATTGCAATTTATCTAAAGACAAAATATATATGTAAAAGTTTATATTTGAATACTTGATAGAAGTTTCAAACACTTACCTTACTTTAACTATGGCATTTACACTTTAAGCGGGAAGACTAACAAATTGCAGAGTAGGATTGGTTAAAATGAATATAAAGTACGAACTTTTTAAGCGATTTGGCCTCTTCCAGTGCTTAGAATAATGCAATAGATTAGAATAATAATTTGGATATCCCTATCCATTTGATGCGTATCTTGATGGTCAGGTTAGGGTACCCTTTTTTATCTTCTCATTGCACGAGTTAACACACCTACATCTCCAAAAATGTGAGATAAAAAGTATATCCCTTAGACCAACATCGAGTGGATTTGTGAACCTTACAAATTTATATTTGGAAGGTGTGGTCACTGGTACCAACAGTGTACAAACAATTACACGTCTTATATCTAAATCTTCATTACTCAAGAGCTTCAGTTTGGTTAGTTCTTAATTTTTAAAGTATCCATCTTTATGGACTGTTAACAAAATTTTGCAACCTGATGTAGATTTTAAAGAATGCTGATCTTATATACTCTTTTGAGTTTGGCGATCCAACCATCTTTGATCTGTTCGAGCTTATTGAATATCTGACCATTACAAATTTTGTCATTGAGGTAATATATACCACGTGATATAAATTATATTCAACTTAAAAATACTTTCGTTGTTGATCTTTGTTTTGGCTTGTGGTTCAAGTGTTTTGCTGAAGTTGTGTTTCCACAAGAGCATCCAACATCGTTATTCCACCTCAAATACTTCTCTTTAGAAGAAATGTGTTACTTTGGTACATTTGTACCTTCTATTGTTTGTTTGATAAGAAGCGCGCCAAACTTGGAGAAATTAAAGCTTCAGGTAGATAATATAAATCAATGTTGTCTTGTATTTGCTTTTGTTTTCTTATAGCATAGTACACTAAGAATGTAGAGCTACTATAAAATTAAGAGTCTATATGTAAATATATCAACCGGCTAGACAATTAGGATCTATAAGAAACACATGAAAAAGAAAATACTCACTTTGAATCCAAGCGTTATTTAATTGTTTGTGATCATCGTCATCCTGATCCATTGCCTTTTCACCTGCGAGGCATGTCCTTTTTTATAAAGATTATAGTTGTGATAGAAAAAAAACTATACTATCAAATTCATAGAAAAATTACTCACAGCAGTAAATAACTTCATGAATGTAATTTCCAACCTCATTACACCTAAATATACTTATGTTACCAGTTAGAACTAGATCGTGTTCTTGCATAGACTGTAAATTACAAATAGTTAGAAAATAACGAGGATGATCACATGTGAATTAGTCAATAGTCGAACCTTCCCAAGTATGAGGATATTAGATTCTTGAATTATAGTCATTGCTTCTATCTGTAATATGATTACCAAGCATATAAAACTACTATTAAAATTAAAGATAACCCGTATTAGAAGAATATCATATCAAATAAAATTATAACAAACTAAAAGTAACATGAGTATTGATCGATTAACAAACTAAAATTCAAGATAACCCATATTAAAAGTATTCCCATGGTTAAACATTGATTTGAAAAACAGGTTTATCAAAACTCATCTTTGATTTGTTGTTAGGGCTCATGCTTATAACCATATAAAACTTAGTTTTGCTTACTAAAACCTGCAAGACAAAAAGTGTAAAAAACAATAGAAAAGAAAAGCATGTTGAGGATACGTACCTCGTGCAGTCTCATGAGTCATGACATTAGGATGATTAAGAAGCGCCACTATAGACACCTCCCTCTTTATCTGCAGTGATTAAAAACACGTTAAATGTTTTTAGCATATCAAATGTTTTTAGCTGCTATTAGGGTTAAACAGTGTAGCACTTGCATATCAAACATTTTTAACATCCAATAAGAGCCTAAAATTCTTCACTTACAAAGGTTAAAAATTCAAAATAACAAATCCATAGATTAAAACATTTATCTGGATGCAGAGAAATATTATTATCGAGTTAGTATAACAAATATCAAAGTTAAGAATTAAAAAACATACATCTTAATGTTAAACAAAGGAAACTAAAAACACAACAAACTTCAACCGGGAAAGACGTAGCGGTTGATTCTTACCTTGAGTGACAGTTAACTATCAAGGCTTACGGATCACACGTACTTTCGTTTGAATTCGTATATGTGTTTGGGGATTTAGATTAGGGTTTTTGATTCATTGATATTGGGATTTTAGATTAGGGTTTTTTTAGTTGCAAAACCCGCCCGATGGGCGGGTATGACTTGTGATTATTATTTTTATTTTTATTTTTGGCTAAATTTGGGCATGACATGTAATTATTATTTACATTTTTTAGTTTTGCTAAATATTGTTTAGAGTACATAGATACATAATCAATAACGTTAAATATCATAAACACAATAATTAAAATAAAAAAGTTTTCATTTAATTCCTATAAACATAGCAATCAAAAGTGTAAAAAATAGTCATTATTCACATACGAAATAAAATTTCTTTGTACACGACACTTGGTCTAGAGTTTGTGTATTCACCGTCTTTGTCACAACAAAGCACTTCCAAACCTTTTTTCGTCTTCACCTTTAAAACAACCACATACAATTCTCTGTGTGAGAATACCAACCTTTGTAGAAAGATTAAGCAAGTCTTAAGTTGGAGAGCGGTATTAGATTCCTTAAGACGCGGATAGGATTAATACTGTTTCTAGACTCATGACATCATTAAAACTGCAAAAAAACATACAATATTAGTGATCAGTTAGTTACTAATTAGGCCTTTATATATAATAAGTCAATTCATATTATAAATCAAATTATACATAAATATTGAGATACTATTCTAACCTTTACATATCTTTCTTGTTTGAACTTCATCTCCATAATATTTATTCACTTGATCTACAAAGAGGTAGTGCAAAACAATTGAACATGAGATGATGGAGATGAAAACTACAAAATGAATTAATATGCAAAAGTGAAATTAACTAGAAAGTCTTGTTTATAAGGAGATGGATTGTAACAAGCAACTCTAATTATACAAATTATTTTTTCGATGATTAAGAAAGGTGGCATAGATAAAAAGAAAAAAATGAAGAAACCTGCTGTTTGAATCATGTGTAAACTTGTCAGCAATGACCGACCATATAGTTGGTAACAATAGGGAAAATCCTTTGGCCTTATCAAGGAGTGTGGTTGCAAGATCTAGCTTGTCTTTCTCCACCAATGAGGATCTAACTGATAAGTCTTGTGCCTTGTAAAATGTGAAGATCACACTCCTTGTGCGACGTGCAACATACATCAAAAGTTATGTCTAATATTTTCTGAAAACTAAAATCTTAGATAGCAAAATACAAAGTTGTGAAAATCAATTTGGAAATTTCGTCTACAAATTAGTCGCTATTTAAGGAAATGTAAACATAAAACATAGATTACCTCATCTAAATCATAATGAAGTCAAACAGAACTCATCAAAAACTATATAGAATATATAAAAAAGATCACAATCTTTAGATGCAAAAACCATGAATTTTCTTGATCCATTTCTGATTTCTAACTTCACAAAATGTACTTATTTGGCTTATTGAATACACGGATTGTTTTCTAACCATGAAATCTAAAATAGTCCTTTTAGTCAGAAACTCATGTATGAGGTTATTTTATACTAAGAAAAAAATACATTGCGTATATGTTAACCTTAAGCAGGTTTGTACTTTGTGCATTCAGCCCAAACAATGCCAGTGAAAGAAGAATGAACACCAACATGAGCAAAAAAATAGGACCGTCTCACCAAGTCAAAAAAACAAAGCTAGCAACACACATTCTTTACATGATTATCAAAAGATAAAACATGTGGAATGTCGGAAAACACAGATCAGGTCCAGATAAAATCCAGTATCTTAAGCATTATCATTCTTTTAAGATGAAGAATTCTTCCTTGTAGCATAAACACTGTATGCAGCTAATCCAACAATTGCAACTGCAGCTCCCACTGCAATGGTTAAAGCATATTACATATCGACGTGATCATAAAATATAGTCGGGGTGTGGTGTGGTTGGGTTTGTGTTTCAAAACTGATTATGCATATGATAATTACGTTCTAATGTTTGAATAGACAAATTTAATTTTGAGTTTCATACTTAATGCCTACAACAAAACTTATTTGTAAACTTAGATAAGATTACATATTACATATTTACCCCTTTCAAGATAAGCTTAGAAACAGTAACAAATAAAGTGGTATTCAGTGTGTGCACGGGTAATACTCAATAGAATATGCAGATGACATGTAGAGTAGACAGAATTTCTACTTTCTTACTGCCATTGTTAGAGTGGAAAATCAAATTACCTGAAACAACTGTTGGTAATCAAAAGCATAAACAAACGAACAAATTCGAACAAACGAAGCGGAAGCTTTATTCAAATACCAAACCAAGTTACAAAGACAAATTCAAAGGTACCAAACCCTAATTCTAAAAGATACGAAATAAATATTCAAAGGTACTAAGAAAACTAATGACATTGGCCTCTATTTATAGGGAACCAATGACCAAAAAACTACCAAATTCTAAACCAACACAAATTGAGAAACAAATAAAATACTAATATCTATTCCAAAACCAAATTTACCAAACGCCCCTTAGAGTTTAAGTCACTTTTCTAACAATCTCCACTGTGACTTCAACTTCGTTCGAAACTTCAAACCAAACGAATCTTCGTCTTCAAATTCAAATTTTCAAACGCTAGAGATGCTAGCCAAATTCAAAACAAACGGTCGAATCCGAAAACGATCCAAAAACAAAACCAATTGATCGAATCTGAAAACGATCCAAACCAAAGCCAAATGATCAAATCTGAAAACGATCCAAAACAAATCCAAACGATCGAATCTGAAAACGATCCAAAACAATCAAACTAATGATCGAATCTGAAAATGATCCAAAACAAAGCAAACGATCGAATCTGAAAACGATCACCGTATCCGACAATTCCAAATCCAAAGTTACCAAATCTTTAAACGATCGATTAACGAAAATCCAATCCAAACTAACATTTTTCTTTTTCTTCTTCATCTTCAACCCAGTATGAACCCTAAAAGAAACAATTACCTAGATGAATTGAAGAAGATGATTCTTCTTCAATCAAATTATTCCTAACGAATTCCAAAATATTCGATACCAATAAAATGAATAAACAATCAAAGATTGTTAATCTCACAAACAAATCCCAATCAGCCAAATCGATTTTGAAAATCTCAAAGCACCAAATCGAGCAATACAAATAAATCGGACCCCACTTATGCATATACCAAACGATTTCAAAAACTCAAGTCAAACAATTCTTCAAAACAATACTCCAAACGATTCTCCAAAACCAAAAACAACCGAACGAATGAATCCCAAAACAATCGCTCCACCAGACGAACCTTTTTTTTCTTTTTCTTCATGGCTAACAGAACCTAGCTCGAATCCCCACAGAGATCGATCGAAAATCAATCGATTCTTAAATCGAATCAATCGAGAACCCTAAATTCAAAGAAACCAAACGATCGACCAGCTCTGATACCACTTGTTGGTAATCAAAAGCACAAAAAAACGAACAAATTCGAACAAACGAAGCAGAAGCTTTATTCAAATACCAAACCAAATTACAAAGACAAATTCAAAGGTACCAAACCCTAATTCCAAAAGATACGAAACAAATATTCAAAGGTACTAAGAAAACTAATGACATTGGCCTCTATTTATAGGGAACCAATGACCCAAAAACTACCAAATTCTAAAGCAACACAAATTGAGAAACAAATCAAAAACTAATATCTATTCCAAAACCAAATTTACCAAACGCCCTTTAGAGTTTAAGTCACTTTTCTAACAACAACCATTAGGGAACGGTGTAAATAACCTAGTAAAGAAAACTATCTCGGAGTTTAGAAGCAACTCGAGCAAGCTGCGTTTTCCAATTCTGCTAAATGTGTTTGTGTTTATTAGATGCTTACAGTTTGATGTGTTTCCATTTTAAGAAGCTGTATTGAGACAAGTGTTAAAACTGAAAAAGATAAAGGATCCAAACAAAAGCTTTGCATGATCAGAAATGAAGTCTAGTAAAATAGAGATCATTAAGATGGTAGAACTTCATGGACGGGGTGGTGGCAGAGACATGAGTTTTGTAAGATTAGTAGAAACAAATGGATGAGTGTAATAACAGATCCTATCATGTTCGTTGTACGTGTAACAACAATATCTAAATATGCAGAAGGTTGAAGGCAGGTAAATATCATATTCTAGTGAGGTCTTTGAGCGCAAGTTTTTTTCTCTAGATGGTTGACGAGATATGTGAAATATTATTAACACCTGTATTATATACCAATAAATTTGGTTCAGACTCATTAAATTTCATGAAATGCAAGTTATCACAAATGATATTAGCTTATGAAAAAGTTTTAATACCTCTGGAATCTTACACTTTCAGAGGTTAGGGCATCTCTCAGACCAACATAACCATTTGCAAGATTGAATGCTGCAACCCCTAGCTTATTGTGCCTGATTAAAGTTGAAGTTCACCATTAAAGATATAGTATCTGTTATATTTGTAAACCATGTAATACAAGTTACCAACAAAAATTACAAACATGACAAGAAACATTAGACTCAGAAGATCCTTACTCAGACACATGAAAATCACCCTTAAGAAAATCGAGCCAAGGTTTGATAGAATAAGCAAAATGGTGGGCAATCATCCTGAAGAAGAAGTGAGAAAGCTCAACGATTGTCTAACCAATGGGAAACAGCTTGTCCTAATCTGCTCGACCATCCCGTTTTGGAATAGTTACCAGACATATGTGTGTGCAGGTAAACTTAAGTGTTTAGACAACAAACTTAGTAGTTTCTTTTAGATAAAAGTTCTGATGCAAATAATGAGCACCAATGCAAGTATTATAAATGGGGTTAATTAGTTGAAAGAGAAAGTGGATCGACTGCATGCCATCCATGCTGGCGGGTTTCCAAGTTTATGCGGCTTTCCAAGTTCATGCGGCTTTCCAAGGCTTCCAAAGATTATTGTTAGCTTTAATCACCAATCTATCATAATCGAAATATCGGCTGCTCAAGGATGACACCAAGGTGTTGGTCATTTCAGCTCCTGGAGGTTGTGGCAAAACTACTTTGGCCAAGATGCTTTATCATGACAAATATATAAAAGTTATTACCATAGTATTCCTCTTTATGTTTGCTATTTCTCAAAAAAGTCAATTAATCACCTGTTATACAACCCTCGACTCAAACATGTAAAATGTTACTGTGTGAAAAGATGTTATTTTCTGTTTGTCTGGTCGGTAGGTCTACACAAATTCATTATAAACCGTTTAAAAAGGCAGATTGGTTCATTATAAACACATCACATTGCCCATAATGGGATGTTCAGATTAATAAGCATTGTGGAAAATAACGGTTTGGCGAGAAACAATTAGGGATCTCAATATATCATGTTTGATAATTGTTTTTTAAGAAAATGCAATTTTTATCAATGTAAATAGTCCTACATTTTACAACAATGTAAAGGTTCACCTAGTCAGTAAGCTTGAGTTAATGTACAACAAAAGCATACCTCCCAAAGGAGCATTCTCATGTTCTTGCCTCGCAGTTGCTGGTATATTATCTGCTTTATAACAGTTGGTATGGGTTGCTGGGTAGGTGTTAGCCAGACCTCTGCATTCTTGTGTGAAGCACCATAGCAATGGTGCAAGAGCACGTCTGATACTTGAGAGCTTTGTATAACTTACTAAGTATTTCATCAACATATGTTCTATTATATAATTGTACGGGGAAATTTTTTGCTTTAGTAATTTACTTGCTATTGTCAATATTCTGTATGTCATGTATTTACTTAACTAAAGTAATCGAGCTCTCGATTAACCTATATATGGCAATCTTATCTTATATATGTCTAGCAAAAATTCCATTAACTTGCCTGTCAATATTCATCATTCCTTATTACAAAGTACATTATTCTTATAATGTTACATTCGTAACGTTATATCTAAACGAGTTATAAACCATTTATAGTATAACTCGTAAACTTATTTCCATGAATGGTAATATCTAAAGTGAATATTACAAAGAATACTCTAAAGCATATATCAAGTAACATAAACATTCATTTGAATATAATATTCTCTTCAAAATCATAGTACAAGTCCTTATATATCTAGATACAAGTCATTAAGCTGACATCTCGAAATTGTCTATTTTTACCTACATTTTTATTCTAATTTCTTCACATTACTTGTGTAACAAGCTACTACACTAAATATAACAATGTGTAAACCATTATTTATTCTATTCATTAAACGTTCATACTTATTTTTATCTTAAAAACCATAATTCTTAAAACTCTGAAACCCTTTCCCGAGGTAAATATAACACAATGACCCGTTTCTTCTTTTTTTATCCATTGTAAACCTAAACCCAATACTCAAATAAGTTGTAATATACTAAATTTAAACTTTCTCAATTTCATTATCAATTATTTTACTTTATTTTATCAATTTATATCATTATTAATATTCAATTAATTATATAAAATTATTTTTATATTTTTAATATTATTATTTTAATTCATATTAACTATAAATTTTTATATTTAATATTTTTTTTATTATATTTTTTAATTATTAATTTTAAATTTTCATTTTTATTTATTTTATATATTATATATTTAATATTTATTTATATTATTTTTAATTTATTTATAAATTTTTTTATTATTATTCATATATTTTTTTCATAAATATTATTATTTTCATTTTATTCCCAATACATATATATATTTTTATTAAATTTCATTTTTTTTTTATTATATTTATTTTACTATTTTTTTTTTATCATTTTTATATAATTATTTTTATTTTTTTATTCTAATATACTAAATTTATTATAATTATTATTTTAATTTTATTTGTTCATTTTTTACTTATCAATTTTTATTATTATACATTAATAAATTTTATTTAAATTTATTTTTTTTTTTAATATATTATATTTTATATTTTTAATTTTATTTATTATTTTTTTTTTAAATTTTATTTTTTTAACAATATTTTTTTATAATATATTTTTATATATTATTATAATTTTTATTTTATATATTTTTTTTTTTTTTTTCCATATTTATTTTTTTAATTTTTATTTATATTATTTTTTATATATTATTATTTATAAATTATATTATCATAATATTTTATTACATTTCATTATCATAATTTTTATAATTATTTTTTATATAATTAATTCCAAATATTATATATTATTTTTTTAATTTATCATTTTTTAATCAAATTTATTTATATTTTTTATTCATTTATGTAATTTAATTAATTTATATTTTTCTATTTATATATTCATTATATATATTATTTTTAATTTTATTAATTATTTATTTTTATCTATTTTCATTAATTTAATAATCTTTATTTATCATACTTTTTCAATTAATTTATTATATTTTTTTTTTTTTATATTTATTATATATGATTGTAGAGATGTTTACACTAAATATAGTAATATATGATAAATAATAAAATTTATATAAGTCTAAAAATCAACATTATCAATATACCGAGAAGATGTAGTAATAGAATGTTCCGGGTCGTTTATCCCCATCGAGGCTGTCTGGAAAATCGATATAGTCGGAAAGATTTGTGTTGGAAGGTAGAGAAATAATTTGAGAGTCAAGAAGTTAAATTAAGCAATACACAATAAAAACGTTTAAGAAAATCCTAAAAAATTATGAAATGTGAAAGCTAGAAAACGAGAGCCACGATTCTGAACAAGGGGGGAGGAGGGAGGGGAGAAAAAACCTAAAAAACTTCAAAATTACCCTACGAAGAAATTTTCACTTCTAAAACTTCTTAGGAGACAAATAAACGAAGAATGAAAAAGAACTAGACTGAAACGAGAGGCGTTGGTTTGACCAAAAACGAGGGTCAAGATACAAAAAAACCGCACCCGACCCCGTTCTTTAAAAGACAAAAAGTTACAAAAATGACCCTACGAAAATTTTTATATTTTTCCTACAAACTATATGACTAAAGAAATATTTCTAAAAAAGAAAAATATTTTTTTGATAATTTTTGTATTTTTTATGAATTTTTAAAACTTTTAACGAAATTAAATTATAAAAAATACTAAACTAATCTAAAAAATTCTTAAATTTTTTCCTAAAATACTTAACACTATATTCTTCCAACGAAAAGAAGAAACACATAAAATAATAAAAAAAAGTTTGTGTGCTTATAAATTGCCCTCAAATAAGATTGTATCACGCTTATGGATTATAAGCCTAAAACGTATATAAATATCTAAGCACATGGACTATACGAATTAAGTCCCTAGGGTCGCAGCGGTAAGAGTCGTCTGGCAACAAAAGATGAGGTCGTTCGAGGGTTGAGATCCAGGGTTCGAGTCTTGCTCACCAGGGTGGTTACCACTTGTCTCATTTGCTTTTTCTTTTTTTTTTTTGGAAAAACTTTGTGAAACAAAGTTGTTAAGCTTATGGAGCTTAACAAACTTTATACAACTACGACTTTTTTTGAAAAGCTATAAATAAGCTTAAAAACAGCTTAAAAAAATGACAGAATGCTAAAATGAGCTTAATGGCTTAAAATGCTAAGTCTTTTTGGACTTTGTGGACATTTAAGCTAAGGCTAGGACAAATAAGCTAAAAGAATTGGCTAGCTTATCCTAAATAAGCACTAAAAGGCTAAAAACTAAAACTAAATAAGCTGGAAAAAGGGCTTAAATGACAGAACACTAAACTAAGCTTAAAAAGGCTAAAATGCTTAAGACTTGGGCTGTTTACACAAATTAAGCCAAGGAAAAAGGAAAATAAGCAAACACAGCTTATTACTCAAACCAAATAAGCTGTTAGGAACACAAATGAGCTTATGAAATAAGCTCAATAAGCCCAAGAGATGGCTTAAAACCCACAACAGTACTAAAGTGGGGGTTAGAACTGTTGGTGTAAATATGGGCTTAAAAAGCTCAATAAGCACAAGGAAAGGGAAATAAGCTATCTAGGCAACTTTTACACTTAATAAGCAAGAAAAAGACTGAATTAAACAACTAAAAAGCATCCTAATAAGCTAGAAAGGAAATAAGCAGTCCCTACACTATGCTTAAGCTAAAACAGTCAAAGGGGTTCTTTGAGCTTAAAAATAAGCTAACAAAAGGACTTTTTAAGGACTGAAATAAAGAGAGCTTATCAAAGAGCTTATGGGCTCTCAGAATAAGCCAAAAGCTTGGGCTTGAGTACACTAAAAAGCTAGAATGGAAGGGCTTAAAGTTGGCCCCTAGCACCAGGGGAAATTAAGCCAAGGACAAGAGCTTAATTTGACAGCTTATTTTAAGCTGTCAAATAAGCTCAAATAAAAAAGAAAAGTTGAAACAGATTAAGTATACTAGGAAATGGACTTGTGCACCAATTTTAAGAATCCAAAAACCATTTAAACCTGCTGATTTTTAAGAGTGAAAAAGGGCCTTTTTTGCTAAAAAAATTGGACACTTATCTTTTCACAGCTTTGACTCAAAGAGTCAAGTGACACAAAAGAGTTTGACACCTTGTTTAAAACACACTAAAGACACTCTTTTTGACACTAACACTCAAGATTACAAGAGCTTATGAAATAAGCTCTTGTAGCCTTTCTTAAACACCACAGTTTCAAAGGTTACTTAGATAAACTTTGAAAAACAATTTTAAAACTTAAACACTTTTAAAAACAGCTTTAAACAAGCTTAATTCTTAAGCTAAATTTAACTTAATGACCATAACCCATACAAAAACCATTTTTGACCCGTTTTTACTCTTAACCCAAACACTCCCTTAATATTTTGAAAATGACTTTTAAACCTATAAAAACTAAGTTAAACTGAAATTTTAAAAAGATTACTACTACTTAAGCAATTTTAAACAATAAAAAGATAAAAAGCAAAACAAATAAGCACTTAAAATGGGACAATAAGCTAGAACAGAATAAGCATTTTTTGACAGTTTTTTAACAAATTGTATTTTAGTGAAAGAAAATTAACTACAAGGCATATTTAAGCTTAAATAAACATTAATAAGCACAAAAGGACATTAATAAGCTGAAAAATAAGCTGAATAAGCAATGCTACAGTAACTTTTTTAGCAAAATTTAAAGAGAATGTACCTTTAATCCTTTGCTCAAAAAGGATTTTTGAAACCTAATTTAGCTCTAAAACCTACCCACAGCTTATAAATAAGCTTAAACTAAACAAAACCAATAAGCCTTCCAAATTTGCTTATTCATCCTCTCTTGCTTAATCATACAGTAACCTTGTCTTTCTTTTGAATTTTTCTTAAGCTTTTGTTTTTAAGTTTTGAAAACAGATTATATGATATAAATAAAACAAGTAACTTAGAAACACAATGTTTAAAATTAACTTAACTGAGTTTTCATTAAAATTTGAAGTACAAGTACATAAAACACTTTAAACTGAAAATTAAAACTTTAACACTAAAAACTACATAAAAACTACTCTTTTGCCTCAATGGGCTTACAATGCTTATATAGCTAAAACGAGCTAGGGCTTCCATCTTTTGTCTTTTTCCTCCTTTCTTCTTGTTGTGTTTCCTTGTAGACACAGAATTGGGGGTGTGTTTGTTGTGTGAGTGTAATCCAAGAACAAATCCTAGCCCTTAATTATAATCCCAAGTCATCATCACCATCGAAAAGGTTCTTGGACAATGGGGGATTGCCAAGTTGGCATTTTTGTAGCTGGGAAAGTTTAGTGGAGGAAGGGGGAAAGGTTTATCCATGGGGTAGTTATGGTTGCAGGGTAAAAGGAAGGAAGTGAACCCGTGAGTTCGTTGGGGGGAAAATTGGGCGGGAAAAAGTGTTATGAAAAGGTTAGGGGTGACAGGGCACAAGTTTGGGATTTGCCCCTTTTGGTCCCTCATGGTTATAAGGGTGTTTGCAATTTTCGTCCTTGTGGTGTTAAAGGTTTGGGGACTTGGCAGTTTAAGTCCCCAAGGGTTATAAGTGGAGTTGCACCCAAGGTCCTTGTTAGTTATAGGAATTGGACCTTGGCAGTTTTGGCCCTTGGGGTATAACTTTGAGAAATTGGCAGTTTCACCCCTTTTCTTTCTTTTCTTCTTTTTCTTCTTTAAATAAGATTAGGGACTTAGCAGGTTTAGTCCCTAAACTTGTTTTTCTTGACTCTTTGGCTTCGGGTTTGTCGGGGTTGACTTAGGTTGACTTTTCTACACTTGGGCTTGGACTTTGACTTTGTCTTTTTCCTGCTTTTCCATTCCGAGTCCGGTTTTGTCGTTTTGGCTTCGTTTTTCGTCCTTTTCTTAGATATCCGTTCCTGCACAACACAATTAGCAAAACAAGCATATATTTGGCATTTTAAGTCCGTTTTTGGTTATTTTAGCTCGTTTTTAAAGGTAAAAGGTATGTGTAATTAAACACATACCAAAATCCCCCATACTAAGGTATTGCCGTGTCCTCACGCAATGTTATGAAGTAAACATTTACGAAAACTAAGAATCTCAATCCCCCTCGACTAATAACCTCGAAAAGTAGCTAAGTGTTCGTCAAGGGGAACTAAAGAATCAAAAGCTTCGACAAGTCCCGTTTTCACCATTTTTTATCTATACACTAACTATCCCTAATATTTTTGGATTTTCCTTTTTCTTTTCTCGACTTCCTGTTTGACTTCCTTTATTATATCAACATTGGGATCATAGAATGAGAAACGCCCATAGAATAATCTACGGATGTCCTGACGGATAAATTCATCGTCCCCGATTTTTCACTAGTTCCAAACCAAGCAATTAAACAAGATCATTTGTCAATATAAGTCTAAATGCTAAGCACTCATACTTATGACTTGTGAACTTTTAACTCCCAACATGAATATATGATTTAAATGTGTGTACTCATTTCAACTCAACCATAGATCAACTTATTTCCATAGTCGTGATTCAAGATGAATCATGACTCAAAGCAACAACTTATTAGGACCTTGTAACTTGATTTTAAAGAACGAGATTTTAACTGTAGAACTTTTTGCAACATCTTCATCATTATAATCATAAGTTCTTAAAGCTAGGAATGCGTTGCTTAGTTTGAACACCTACCTAGGCCTCGCTCCCTAGTAGGATATCACAACCAACGACCGATGTTCTTAGTTTGAAAACCCACCCCGTTGCTAGCGTAGTGGGAAATCACATCAACACCTTCTTCCTAATATGGCTAAGGATAAGTGTCTTAGTTTGAACCCTCACCTAGACCTCGCTTCCTGGTGAGATATCACAACACACCAAATCCTGATGATATCACAAACAACCCAAAATCCTGAAGTAATGGATTGTCTTTAGTTTGAACCCACTCCTCGTGGTTAGCGGGGTGGGGATATCACGACACATCTTTACTTGTTCCATAGAATCTATTGTAATGCTTCATTGGATATAATTTCAATATTCTTGCATTTTTTTGATTCACATATTTCTTCATGCTTCTTGGAATTTTTAACTTTCTCGAATTACTAAGAACAGATAATTTGTTCTCGCTTTCTAAAAGAAATCTAAGTTACAAATTTGTTGCTTTTTCTAAATAAACATTGATTGACTTAGTTGATTGTATTGAGAAGTCTCTACAATATGATTAGGTGGTTTAGGACGAGCCTATGTGGGAGGAAGAAAAAGACTACTAGTTTACTATATAAGTTTTAGGAAGAATCTTGCTCAGCACATAAACTTTATATTTAACTACTATTATTCTTTGTTTTCACTTATTAAAATTTCGAAGCAATCGAATTCGTGAAAGCTTAGCCTACAAGCGGTAGTTGACGGAACTAGCTAGGGTCTCAACATGCCGATCGATTTCAATAAATTATTTCATTTCTAACCATTAGGAAAGTCAAAAACTATGACAAAACATCTTATTTTATTTTGAAAAATTTGTTGTTAAATTTTTCCAATTTTTTTTGGTATTTTTGCAAAAACATTTGGTGGTAAAATCGGGATTGCGTGATAACAACAGGCTTGCAGGCATAAAATCAAATCGATGACTCTCCCCCATACTCAGGTACCCCCTCAAACATCGTCATCGATGGTTGCGCAAAGGGGTTCCTACGCAAATTACAGGCCCGTTTATAAAGTATGCCAAAGATAAAACGTTAGTTAGTCGATTTAGATTTGGGATACTGGATTCCTTAAAATGAAGCTGAGGGATTGTGAACTCTTGTGGAATAATGCGAGCACGAGAGTGTCTTCAAATCCGGGAAATCCTGGACACTACAACACAAAGCACACAAAAAATGGACAAAACACGGGTTATGGAAATTTGTAAGCCTACTAACACACAAAAAACACTTATTTTATTTGACTACTTTGATAAGCATGGGGTTGCTGCCTCCCACTCGAAAGCGCTTTTTTAAGGTCGCTATGCTTGACCGTCTCCGAATTTATTGGTCAATGGGGAAACGTCTGGAGATCCGGGACAACCTCGGTTGGTTTATGTCCCCTCTATATAGTTTGATTTCAAACGTTATGACCCATTTCACTTTGAATATTTTGGCCGGGGAGTTTTGGGATAACTCAGACATGTTGCCATAATGGAAAAACCTTGGGTTACCAGTGAATGGTCCACGCCAGCGGCTCGTCTTGAGCTTTGCCCGAGTAAATCCTTCAATCTAGAGTTTAAAAGAAGGAGACCAGATCACCGATCAGCTTGAAACAGCGATTTTTGACTTTTTAAGTCTTGGATTCCTCCTGTTGTTTTCTCTTTATAGATTAAAGAGTTAATTCATTAGGCTATGATCACGATGTTTCATTAAGTATCATTGAGTTAAACTTTTCTGTGATCACACGCTGTTTTATTATATATCATAGTTTGTGCTTATGCTGACGTGGCCCATGTAAGCTTTGTGCTCGAGCAATCGTATCGGAAGATGACATCGCCTTCCCCGTACACTATCTTATATGGAGTACACCCGATGGGTGTTTTGTAAGATGTAGCCGGAATTGGAAAGCCCCAAAGTGGCCATCATCTAATTTACTCCGACTAAGCGGCACGAGTTTCGCCAACGTCCTTTTCCTAGACAATCCTTTTCAAACCACGATTTGGATACCTCTACTTTCCACATTGTTTGTGGATGATTGCGGCGGTGAGAGATAACGATATGAGTGACTCCGTATTTATGGCATGACCATTGTAAAAGTGTTCACATTGACAAAATGGGTTCCTGCCGAAATCACCTATTGATTGCATTCGAGGGCACCAAATCTGGAGAGAGAGTTTAAGAAATTTACAATAACAACCTCGGGCATCATTGGTGGGGGAGCTTCTTTTGTTTCAACCCCATTTTGATAAATATCAACAAGCCTCGAGTATTTATTGGTTCACTCTTTTGCGGAAAGATCAGGGAATGGGCACCTATAAAGAATCATATGCCCCACATGTCAATATTTCGCAAACTTGATAGAGTTTGTGGCATCTCATCACGTTGCAAAATTTTGCCCTCTTGACTTGACAGTAATGTTATACAATTGATGGTGACAAAGTCATGGGCATAACTTGTAGATTGTAGGCACAATTAAAAATCCTGTATTCTGAAGACTTTTTAGATGTGTAATTGGCACCGTAGTGCTCCCCTCGGTGGGTCCATTGTGGCAATGCTTTGAAGAGAAAATGTCAAAAGCTTATTGCCCCGAATACACAACGCCTAATTTTACTTGGTCTTGCACAGACTTTGAATATATAAAAAGGGGAATCGTCCCATAAGATAGTGTTGAAACGTCTTTAAAAACTTTTAGTCTCTGTTAGGGCGGACATCCCTTTGATCACAATATTCCCCGCATGGTAGTTTGCAAATCGGCAAAACCATGGGGCTATGTTCATCACCACGAAAGGTAACCAGCCCAAGTGCTCGAGAGGAAAATGTTTCAGTATTTCCTTTTCTCGAGCTCCACTTTGATGGGGATTTTTCTTTGTCTAGAAAGGTGAGGTCTTGCGGCGGAGATTTTCTGCTCCTTTTTATCACGGATCACGACATCAAATTCTTTTGGCAGCAGCAAACAAATCCAACGAGAGCAATCTTGGTTAGCAATCCTGGCTTAGCAATGCAAGTACTTAGAAGGCCGGAAAAGTGAGTCCCGTATTTACACATATTACTTTTGGACAAGACAGATATGGCTGGAATTTTCGAAAGCTACACCACGGGCAAAGATAATTGTCTTTTTCCGTTGTAGTGTAAGTGCTTGAGCCTCGGGTAATAGTCTTATGCTTGCATAGTGTATCGGCTAGAAGTGGCTTTGTATTACGTTGCCCTAGGACGAAGCCCACCAAAAGCAAAATCAACTTGCATCACACATGTTTTCAAAGGGATGTTCCCAATCGGGTGCCAACTAGAATTGGGAGCCTTAGTTTAACTTCATCTTACAGGGTTTCAAATGCATTTAACGCACACCTTCAAGAAGATTAAACTGGTTTCTTTTTCAGGGGTGGGGTCAAATAGGACGGGATTATTTTGGAAAAGAATCTGAATTAAATCGGTCGGTAGAATCCGGGGTGACTCGAGATAGATTAAAATCTTCTGACGATATGACCCTTCTGTCTGTGGGATTGAGGTTATTTTACAATGACATCAACTTTGCCATTAATCCTATCTACCTCAATCACTGATTTAGATAAACTTCTTATGGCCAATGGACTATGCCTTCCTTAACCATAAAGTGGCCTTTTCCCACATTTAGCTACCAAGATTGGTGTCTTCACTCCTTTAAGAGACAAGATAAACTTGTCTATTATGGAAAGGCAAAAAAAGACCAGAAAGAGAAGAAGACCACTAAGAGTCCACCAAAATACTGAGAAGAAAAAATAGTCTACATGGATCAGTACTTCACATGGTTTCTCATCATATCGTGAAAGATTGCAACCATACAACTTGGTAAATGTGCCCGGTAGCATTGCATTCTCCAAAATGAATGCGTCGACGATAGGCAAATGTACCCGTAAGGCAATGGTGAAGGTAGTCTTCTACATGATCTAGTGGGTCAACTCGGATCTGAAAGTAAGCCAGAGAGAATCAGTTCCAAAAAGCAAATAGTCTCATTTTCCCGGCTATCTTTCAAGCAGTCTAGTCCATAAAGGGCAACGTGGATTTGGTCTTTAGGGTTGATATTGAGTTTTCGGTAATCGATGCCAACACTCGCCATCCCGGTAACAACCTAGTGATGGTTATTAACTTCATCTGTCTTCATTTTCAATATACGGTTATGCCTACCTTCTTGGGACACAATGATGAACGGGCTTACCCAGGGACTGTCAGAGATAGGGTAAATTAACCATGCATCAAGAAGTTTGATAATCTTGTTTAATACCTCATGGATTTTTGGGGTTGGACCCTTCTCTGATGCTGATTTAACAACGGTTTGGCAATTTTCCTCCATTCAAAAATTATTTCTGGGTGCAAAAACTTGGATCTTTTCCTTTAATATCAGTAATCTTCCAAGTTTGGCACGTTTGTATGGACTTGGAACCTTGATAAGGGCATCGTCAGTTTTATCTCTCATCTTTGCAGTTTTAGCGATTAGACGGGTTAATTTGTCATCACCCTCCAAAAAACGCCTATGCATGCATGGATGGACAGTCCTTTGAGTTACTAGGTGGGAGGATCTTCACCTGAAGATTTAACCTTCTTCGGCACATTAATTTCACAAACTGTGTGACGGAGGGCAGATTTGGGTCAATATTTGATCTACTCCACCTTAAACACTCCTTTAAGGTAAATAGTAATCTCCCTCAGAAATCAAGATAGCCATCAAACTCGCCTGGTTGTATTAATCATCATGTTACAATGAAATTTATCGATTCTTCCATTAGAAAATCACTTACTCCGAAGGAGTGAATGATGGATGAGCAAGAATCGATTCGTAAGACCGAAGTAGAAGTGGAATGCCATTTTTCAGAACTCTTCTGTACTTCTTAGAACATATTCTTCACTATTAGCCAGTGTCCAATAACACGACTCGGTTAACCGTTTCAAATGATATTGTAGGATGAAGAGTTTTTTGTTTCACCAAAATTTGAAGGTCACGGATGGTCATCATGTCTAAGGGTCATTTGTTTCACCCGGAACATCTATTGATAGGCAAGTGAATCCTCAAGGGTAGGGTCTTCCTAAGATTATAGGGCCGATGGATCAGGCAAGAAGTAATCAACGACACAAAATCGGCAGGAGGGAAAGAAGAACGTTCCAACTTTTACGAAAACTATCCTCGGACTGATGCCGGTTTAGGGAGTAAATCGTCATCACTCGGTCGGCAAGTTCAAGTATCATTCGAGTTCTGGTTAATGCTGGGAGGACTTAGTTCTTTCCAAATGGAGAGAGGCACATACTAGGTGGATGTTTGCACTAGTTTCGGCTACAGGCTAAGCCATTCTTCATCTCCCGGAAATTCCACAGGTATAAGATAATCTACGGGGGTCTCTAAGTTTCTCGAGAAACGTTTTTAGGATAACCGAACCCTGTAGCAATTCTCGTTTATACGGTGTCGTGTCAAATCATTATCTTATCCTTGTCATCTGAGGAAGAGCTTTTAAACATTGGTGCAATTTGGCATATGTAGGAGAGGTCGCGAAAATTAGCTCGAAATGGAGATTCGAACAAATACTCCATAAATTTTGAAGTAAAAGATCGTCTTTTTCATTGGGTACTTTTCTTTGTTTGGCCCTCGAAGATAAGGCAAGCTTTGGTTTTAGTCTTTTGGGGTACAACAACGGGCCCACCAATTTGGTAATTAGTTTGGACAACGGAGGTTGTTTGGGTTTTTTTTCGGTGCTTGGTTATGACCGTATCCTTGTCACCTAGGCGTCATTTTCCCTGTCTCTTTAGGAGGAGAAGACAGTTTGAGGTCCTATTATAGGAAACAACGCTTCAGTGGTGGTGATTGCGTTTCACATCACCTTTCGGGTTTAGCAAATGGTGTTGCTGGAATGAGATACCCGAAAACGAAGTAGATACGATAGTGTTTCTTATTACACGAATTTGGTGATCAGGTCCGTTTTTAGTTGCCATTGATTTGATATTTTTGTCATAAGACCGCGTCATTAGCTTTGACGTTAGTGATCAAAATCTAGGACTTAAGACAACTATCGAGTGGTGGATGAGCTGGAGCTGGAGCTTGGTATGGTGGTCGCTTGAAAAGTCTAGGGGTTTATTGAATTAAATGAGGTTGGTAAACTCTGAACTCTGATTGAAAATTATTACCTCGATTTTGGTTCAAATTGTTTCCCAGGCATTTTGGTTGAAATTGATCCCCCGAGATTTTGGTTGTTTTTGATGGTTTTGCATAGGAGGAAAACGACCACGAGGTGAATTTGGTTAGCTGAACATCTGAGGTCCCAGGTAACTGGCATTCTCCCCTTGGTGTTAGCTTAACTGCGGCGGCTAATTGTGACACGTATTTTGGATATTGTCACAGATAGTCATTGGTGCTGGACAATTTTGGTAAGAGATGACCACCCCAGCAAGTTACCACATCTTGGTTAGATCGCCCTTTACGTGGAGCGGGAGCTGGGGAGTGTGGTTTTTCTTATCGAGAATCAATGCTCTAACAATATCTTTTAGCTCAGCAACATCGGATGAAAACGCGCTGGGGTTAGAAGAGCTGTAACACCTTGGAAAAATACAATGGCTTTGCTTCGTTGACTGACGAAACTTCGGACTAGCTCTCGATTGATTTTTTAGGCATTCTCGAGGCCATGAATATCTCCAAAAAAAGATAGCACACCACCCGTCAGCGGAGTGCACTGAATCTGCTCATTTGAATTTAGGGCATTTATAGAATGTATCGCGAGTTGATGCAATTCTGAAACCCATGATGGAGAAGTCCATCACCTAGAAGATCAATTGAATTCGGTCACATGCATCGTAAAAAAAAACGTTTCATTCAAATTTTGTTGAAATCTCGATGATTTCATTCGGAAGATTTTGTTGTTTTAGAGGGAGGGAAGAATTTGTTAATATAATTTCGAAACAGTCATCTCCAAGTGTAAAGCACAATCGATCGAGGGGCTCTTTTTCAAGACAAATCTGGGCTGGTCCCTCGAGGGAAAATGGGAAAAGGCGTAAGCTTAACGACGTAACGTAGGGACGTTATCGGGTACTTCATCGTAGAAGTGAATCACCTTGTTGAAAAATATGGATGTGGGCATGTGGGTCTGCTTCTATGATGTCCAAAAATTCGATTGTTTTGAACAAGATTAAGTAGACCAATGCTTGTCTCACAAAGTTTGTTCGCGGGGTAATTTCGGGGAACAACGATCTGCATCCTCGTAAACCCTCGGTGGGTGCTCGAAGCTTCGAAGCAATTGCGCCATAGTTCGATTATCGTCCATCGTTGACTATGGGAGGAATTAAAAGTTTCTTAGATTGACTCCTCCATTTGTCTTTGTTTATAACTTGTGTAGCTTTCTTGAGTTTCTCATATGTCTCTTAGTGTTGGACTGTGAGTTCAACATAGAAGGTGTGTCGGACTTGATGGTTGTTGTATCGTTAAAGGTCGTGTACGACGGCTTATGTGAGCAGGGCCTTGAGATTGCTCTAACGATTATAGGTGGTAGTTTTTCTCTTGGGTGCGCATGCTACAACAATAGAAAATATGTATAAGAAGGAACAAGTTAAAAAGAGTGAAGTTCGTTTTATGTTAGTTTTGGTTTTTCAATGATTTATTCCAATTGATTTTAAAGGACAACTGAGATAAGACAACTTAAACCAAATAACTACCTTACTTACTGGTTAAGCCTGTCTATAGTAATAAAGAATGAACGCCATATGTGTAGCGAAGATGTAGGAATACGCGCGAAGCTTATCATGTTCTCCTTTCAGGAATTCGTAGTTCTCTGGATAGTCAACCCTCCTTATACCCACTTTTATAGTTTGTTTAACTTTTCAAGGTGATAGTCGTTACGTCGATTAAGAGACACAATTGGCAAGTTTTTAATTCTTTTGTATCGAAGTTGGGAACCACAAGTTCACCGGATAGTTATTTATAGATTAATCCTCAGTGAGAATTTATTTTTGGTATGTTACCAATTTGTGGATTATTTTTTTCCATGGGACACTGTTTTGTATATTTTTGGTTTTTTTTTCTTAGGTTTTTATATTATAAATTATACTATAATTAAAAGAAAATGGAAATAATCATTTTGTATTTTTTATTTTTTTTTTATAAAAGAAATATTTACAAGATATCAAACACAATTTGCTCAAACGTAACGATAATGTTTTCACAGCCCTCCCGGCAACGGCGCCAAAAAATTGATGCATCGACTTTTTATATCTTATATATATAATATATGATAAAATAGTATATATTTATAAGTCTCAAAATTCAACGACGATCAATAAAACCGCGAAGTAGATATAGAATTGTTCCCGGGTCGTTTATCCCCAACGAGGCTGAGAACTGGAGACATCAATACTCAGTCGGAGAAGATTGGGAGTTTGAATGATTGTAAACCAATGTTTTATGAGAAGTGTTGGGAAAGTGAAATTTAAACAATACTACAAACAACTAACGTTTTAAGAAAATCCTAAAAATTACTGTGTGTAATTAAGCTAGAGAAACTGAGAGCCACGAATCCACGAACAAAGGGGCAAACACCTAAAAATCTCTCATCAATTACCCTACAAAGAAATTTTTACTTCTAAAAATACTCTAGGAGACAAATAAAACGAAGATAAAAATAACACGTCTGAAAAACGGAGTTCGTTTTTACCAAAACGAAGTCAAGGACAAAAAACCGCCCACACTCCAGTTTCCACCCGTGCTCTCGTTTAAGATGTAAGCGCATTTACAACATCAGTTAGTATCATACTAAATTATGATACCTACGTTTTTAGCTAAGTGTTATTGTTAGTATTCGTTTCCTACAAACTATATGACTAAAGAAAATTTTCCTAAAAAAAGAAAAAATATTTTTTGATAATTTTGTGATTGTGTTCCCCAACACCCCACAACATCCACTCTTTAAAATCTCTAGTTGTTTTTAGTTATATGTTATATCGAAATGTAAGTGTATGTAAGTTAATACTATAACTCGACTGTGAGATAGAATATGAAGTGTCTGGTATAAGATTTTACTAAAAATACTAAGACAACTATGTTCTACCTACGGAGTTATTATATGAATGTGAGTCTCTATAAAAGATTAAGGCTTGTGAGTTTTAGACAAAGTTCAAAATATAGCGCAGTATGAAGGACTTATTAGCTTTAACTATGTAGATTTGCATGTACTCTTGAATATGTCCTAAAATGCTCCTATATATGACCGAAGCCCTCTGGGGAGACACACAAATGTTAATGTAACAGAATAGTTGTTGCTCTAATTTAGGATTATAAAATGTGAGGTCTTAGCTTGCTATCAACTTTGGTCATGATTGACTGTTAGTATGTGATGTTTATAAAAGGGATGTAGCAAGGGTAGGACCCCGGGTTCGAGTCTTGCTACCCCGGTCACCCCTTGTTTCTCCGTTTTTTTTTTTTTTTTTTGGAAAAACTTTGTATGAACCAAAGTTGTTAAGCTTAACAAACTTTCAATACTACAACTTTTTCTAAAAAAGCTAAGAATAAGCTGAGGAAAAGGGCTTTTATGATCACAGCAGCTTAAAAGAGACTCTTCAAGGGCTCTAAAAAATTGACTATAAATCTTTTGGACTTTTTGTACCAATGAGTCTAGCACTTGGAAAATAAGCTAAAAGAATTGGCTAGGCTTATTCCTAAATAAGCACTAAAAGCTAAAAACTAAAAACTAATTAAGCTGACTATAAAGGAGCTTAAATGACAGAACACGTAAAAATAAGCCTAAGAATGCTAAAAGTTTCTTACTGTCAACACAAAATAACAATTTGAAAAATGGCAAATAAGTCGCGATATGCTCCTGCTTGTTGCTTCCGATGCTACATAGATAACAAATTAAGCGTACTTGGAATCAAATTAGCGCTTATATTAGCTCAATAAGTACAGAATGAAAACAAGCAAAGCCCTTACTAAAGACTTATGCTGAAAACATGTTTGATATTGCTCGAGGCGGCAAGATCTCTATCTTTGAGTCTTAAAAATAAGCTAGTAAAAGGCTTTCTAAGGACTGATTGGAGAGGCGTATCAAGAGCTTATGGGTCTCTCAAGATAAGCAAAACTAGGTCTTAGTAAAACTAATAAGCTAGATGGGAGGGCTTAAAGTTCATCCCCTAGCACCAAGGGAAATTAAGCCAAGGGCAAGTGTTTAATTTGACAGCTTATTTTAAGCTGTCAAATAAGCTCAAAATAAAAAGCAAAGTTAAAACAGCTAAAGAACACTAAGAAATGAACATGTGCACAAGTTTTAAGCTTCTAAGTAAAACTCTATATAATTCCTGCTGTATTTTAGATGCGAGTTGTATCTCAAAGGGACTCAGTTTTGCTTATTTTTTTTTAAAAACTAACACTTAAAACCTTGGTGGTTTGATCTCAACAAGTCAAATGCCATCTACATCTTCGAGACGTGAGATTTGCAAAGCTGGTATATAATAAAACACACAAGACACTATTCTTCTTCTTCTCTGCTCACGCCACAATTGGCCGTGAATTCTTCGATATATAGAGCTTATGTAATATAAGCTGATTGTCTATGGCGTTTTTTTTAAAAACAATGTTTCAAAATTATCACTTGTTAAGTAACTTAAAAACAGGTTTTTGACAAAGAACTTTGGAAATACAATAAACAGGTGTTTGAAAAAGGCTGGTTATCACTAAAGGCTAAATCGAACCTTATATCACAAAATACCCATTAACCAAAACGATCTTTGTCCCGTTTTCATTTGTTAAACACCATAAAAACCCCCTTAATATTTTAAAAGTGATTTAAAAACCTATAAAAGCTAAGTTTAACTGAAATTTTAAAAGACTAACACTTCTTAATCAATATTAAACAACAAAAAGGTAAAAAGTTAAACAAATAAGCACTTAAGATAGATAATAAGCTAGGACAGAATAAGCTTAAATTAGGCAGTTAGTTTTTTAGCAAATTTGATAAGAAAATGAAAGTAAAAATCAAAATACAAGGCAAACTAGCTTAAATATTAAACTCTATAAGCAACAAATAGAACAGTTATAAGTTAAAATAAGATCTCACATAAAGCTTATTTTGGGGCTTACAAGTGACTTTTAAGCAATATTTAATGGACAAGTGTACCTCTTTACCTTGCTCAAAAAGGGTTTTTGAAACCTAATAAGCTCTAAACCTAAAACCTACTCCACGGCTTAATAATTAAGATTAAACTAAGCATTAACCATGAACCATCCAAAATTGCCCAAATTCATCTCATAGCTTTTAAATCCATTAGTACATTAGCCCTTTCCTTTGGAATTTTCCTTAGAGTTTTGTGAACTATGTTTTGAAACAGGTTATAAAAGATGCTTAAAATGAAAGTTATCTTGGAAGAATTTAGACACAAATAAGAAAAATTAAACTGAATTGCATTGAAATGTAAGTACAAGTACAATTGAAGGAGCTTAACTTTACATTTAACAGACACTAAAACTTACAACAAAAACCCCTTTTAATAAGTATAAAAACTAATCAAAACTACACCACCTCAGGGCCACAACTGGGCTCTTACATTGCTTAATAGATAAAACAACCGAGCTCAGGGTTTTTGCACTTGGTCTTTGTCTTCTTGCACGTGTGCATTTCTTGTTGACACACAAAGACTTGTGTTTGTTTTTGTGAGAGGGCAGAGGGAGGCAAAAAAACAAATCAGGGAAACACCGTCATTCTGTCTTGGTGCTTGTATCCGGATCATCTAACATCGTACATGTAAGCTTTTGGGGTGTTGTGGGTATCCGCCAACTGCGCAATTTAAGCTGGGGTGAGTTTATCGTGGAGGGGGAGGAATGGATTATCCAGGGTTTAGTAGGGGTTACGGGACATAAAAAGGGGTTGGTGTAACCGTGTGAGTTCGCGAGGGAGGGAGGCGAAAGAAAAAATTGGGCACTCGGGAAAAAAATGTCTATGAAAAGGCTTTAGGCGGACGGGGTTCCCCAGGGGTATGACTGGGCGAAAGTTTGGACCATTTGGAAAAAAATGGCCCATCAAGGTATTTATAAGGGTGTTTGCAATTTTCGTCCTTGTCGGTAGTCTAAAGGATTTGGGACCCTTGGCAGGTTTAAGTCCCAACGGGGTATAAGTGGAGTTGCACCCTAAAGGTCCTTTTAGTTATAAGGAATGGGGGACCTTGGCTGTTTTGGCCCTTGGGGTTATACTTTGAGAAATTGGCAGTTTCACCCCTTTTCTTTTCTTTTCTTCGTTTTCTTTCTTTAAGATAAGTTAAGGTCTCTCTTAGCAGGTTAGTCACCTTCCTAAAAACTTGTTTTTCTTGACTCTTTGGCTTCGGGGTTGTCGGGGTTGGACTATAGGTATGTACTTGTGTTACTGCGTGGGTCGCTTTTAGACTTTCGAACGCCTGTTGTCTTTTTCCTGCTTTTTTCCATTCGAGTTACGGTACTTCTGTCATTGTGGTCTTCGTTTTTTTCCTGCGCGTTTTCTTTTAAGAAATTTTTCGTTCCTGCACATCTCAATTAGCGATGAAGAACCACCAGCATAGTATTTGGGACTTTTTAAGTCGAAGGTTTTGGTTTAGTTTAGGCTCGTGATATTTTGTGTATAAATGTAAAAGTTGGATTTATGTGTGTAAAGTATGTTAGGAGAACACATACCATGTTGGGAATACAAGAGATAGAAAGGATTAAACTAAGTGTCTCATCTTGTCAACAAAAGTAAACATCTTCAAAGTCTAAATTAGCAGTTTTGATTTTACATTTACCCCGTTTTTCTTACCTCTTTTGGGATCACTGTTCACAAAAGCACAAAGAGTCATTTAAATCATTCATAGTCTGAAGAAGATAAGCTGTTGTTGACAAGGTTAATAAGTATGGCGTTCAGGAAATCGTACACCTCACGTATCCACATACTGGAATGATCCATGTGAGTACATGATTGTATACTTGAGAGAGATGCGCTCTTTTGTGTTTGACCTTTCGCGTGAAAGGTAACGAGAACTTAGTATTTCTCTTAGGGGATTTCTCCGATAGTTCAATTTAGATGATTGGACAATCCCGTGATTATTTGGGTCTACTATACTGTAAACTTCTCTTGAGCATATTAAGATAGGAGTCCATTTATATTTTATACACATGTATCTTGGTAATTTGCATCTCTCGAGGCTTCATCATACCGACCACTTATCCTTCTAACGGTATCATTTTCACACCGTACTCTTATACTTACTCACTACTCCTTGAGTATGTGTCCAGTTGGTGTGAGGGGGTATGGTTGTTAATCATTAAGAGTTTTCAACATTATGGTGTTTTAGATTAGTCTTCTGTGGTGTCTAGATAAACTGGGAATGGGGTTGAAGTAAGACCTCTTAGTTTTGTTGTGTTTGAAGTTACTTTTGGTCTTGAGACAGATTGTGCCTTTATCTATTCTGATGGAGGGTATTTGTTGTCTAAATCACCACTATGTAGATTGTAGTTTATTTTGTAGAGTACCAAAAGGTCTAGCTAAGTAATAATCAGGCTCCTTAACAGTGATTGAACATGGCGACACCGCTAAAACAACTACTTATATAAACGCCGCAGTAATAACTGTTGAGTTCTATAGAGTGATTAAATTATCTTAAAACTTGGACTTGGGTTAGTTGAATTAGGGGCTGATGGGTGTAGATAGGTCTCCTTTTGTCATGAGTGGGTATTTCAAAATTTTTGAACAGTAGTTTGGGTTGATTTACCTGATTTAGCGCTTAAATAACCTTACTAGATTTGACTCTCCCATGTGTGGTTTCAAATTCGCAGTTATTGACACATCTCTAACCATAGGTTCAGGATCTGTTTGTCATAGACTTATCCTCTACAGGTTCTGTTTTTATCAAGTGGCCAGGTGCTTTTTGTCAAATCAAAAACAAGTTTTTATTTTTATTGTACTTTCTTAAAAACCAATCCCTTGTTTATTTGTGAGAAGTTGGACCACGTTTTTCAGCGTAGAATACCTTAATTGCTTGAGTCACTTAGGCTTGTAAACATAACTAATAGTTTTGTGAAACACACAAACATCATCCTCATCTCTTTAGGTCAATCCCACACACATCATCCTCATCATCTGAGGTCCAATCCTCAATGATGACTTCATCCCTATTAATCTTTGACTTAGACACAACTGTTTCATTGACAGACTTAGGTTTTACTATAGTTGCTTCATTTGTGGTACCTACAGTCTTGTTAGTTTCAGTTGTCTTAGACTCTATGATTTTATTTCTAAAAGCATACTCATCTAGTCCTGCAAATGATATATCAGCTCTTGGGGTTAGTGGGTTCCCTGTAATTGGAGGGGGAACAACATGATACTCATTTGCTTTAGTGAACCTATTATTTGCTAGTGTGCTCTCTTCATCACTAGACCTTACCTCAAAAACAGTCAAACTGTTCTCACTATCAGTTTCAGATTTATTACTCAAATCATCCATTTGTGTGCCAAACCCTAATCCATTTTTATCATGAGTACTCATCTGACTATTGAGTATCTTAGTGAGATTCTTTGATGACCCTTCCCATTTTTCAATCTTGAGTTTCAATTCATCTCTTTCCTTAACAACCTTTTCTAATTCCAGATTTAAGTTGTTAATTTTTATTTCTCTACACTTAAGATCATAATTTTGAAACTCATATCTCTCACCCCAAGCTAATTCATTCTTTTCATGTCCAAGAATTCTAGCTTCTAGTGACTCTAAGGCTATCTCATAACCCCTGATTTCTAGTTTTGCTTTGTTATGTTTTTCTCTTTCAGTATCATAGTTCTTTTGAAGAGTTTTAAATGATTCAAGACATTGTTTAGAACAGTTTTGTACCTTATTGTCAGAAGAACTTGATGAGCTTGAAGAGGAGATGGCCATCTTACAGGTTTGATTGTAGATCTGCTTCAAACAATGGAGTTCTTCTTATTCAGAGTTTCCACACAAGCTCTGATACCACTTGTAGGATCCCTTTGTTTAATGGATCTTAACCTTTAGCTTGTAAAGGGTTTGTTTCCTTAGATAAATCTAAAGTAACAATGATGAAACAATGATTATCCACTCTTGATTATGCGGAATTTAATTAATAATGTAAAGAAGAACACAATCAAAACACTTTTATATTGAACTTTGAATCTGCCTAAGTTACAGATTACAAACTATGATTACTAATCGATCTCTATGATATTCTGTAGAACTATATCTACTGACTATGCCTAGGGATCCTTTTATAGACTAAGGAAACCCTAATGGGCTTTACAAAATGCGTATAAAGATAATGCATATCTTTTCCTAAGATATCTCATGCATATCTTTAACTCTAACTTATTTCTGCGTAAGCAGACTTAACTATTACATAAACAGTATTAACTATTTAATATTGCCAGTACTAACTATGATAAACCTTCTACCAGTACTAACTATTACACTAGCAGAACTAACTATAATACTAACATAATTAATTCTATTATACAAAATTCCTAACAAACATTTTGTACTGTCAGTACAAATTACAACTAGCGGTACTAACTAATATAACTAATGGTACTAAGTCAGGAATGCATAATTCCTAACAATTAAGGATAGTTAGTACAAAATGTTAGTACTGATCAGATAGTTAGTACCATTAGTATCAATTTTAGGAAGAGGCTTTAATGTAAGTACTGATCTTTTCATTTTGTACTTTCTTTTAACTTCATCAACTCCTTCTGACTTAGCATTTGACTTAGATTCTTCCTTAAGTACTTTCTTGACTTTGTCTTTAGGATCAATTTTAGGAAGAGGCTTCAATGTAAGTACTGATCTTGTTGATGTAGCCCTTGGTCTATCTTAATATTCAGCATCTTTGATCTCAACACCTTTTTGTTTAGCCTTAGTTTGGCTCATAGATACCAAAAACTCAGCAATGGTCTTATCATCTCTAAAAACAATTGTAGGAGCAGTACTTTCATCTGAAGTTCCATCTTTTGGCTCAACAGTACCTTCATCAAGCTTGTCGGTACTAACTTCTACTTCTTTTGGCTTAGCAGTACTAACTTCAGGCTTGTCAGTACTAACTGTTGGCTTGTCAGTACCTTCATTTGGCTTGACGGTACTAACTTGATCTTCAGTACTAACTCCCTTTTGCATGTAAGCATTTGTCTCCATATAATCCATTGCATCATTAACATCCACTTCATCAAGATCATCAAAAGCTGGATCTTTATGCACTGTAGGTTTAGATTTGGCAGGTTTCCTCCCCTATTTAGATACAGACTCCTTTTTCATCCACTTTTTCTTCAATGATTTCTTTCTAGCCAATCTTTGCTTTATGGATACACTCGTCATCCAAGCTTTGTGATGTGTGATAACAAGTTTGGCTTTCTTCTTAAGCTTCTTGATCTGTGCCTTTAAGTGTTTAATTTCTTTGGCTTGATCTGTGACCTGTTTACATAAAGACACACAAAGATCATATATACTTTGGAGTGTCAGGTCATCCTCATTTCCTGATAGGGATCTATCACTGGATGACTAACCTCTATGATTCCCACCAGAACCATCCTAGAATGGAATTAGGAATAGGAATAGTAGGTGAAGGTCTAGGAGATAGGTCAGGCTGTATCTCATGTTGGTTTGCACTTGGGTGAGGAGGAGAGGGTGTAGGTTGAGTTTTAGATTGTCTTTCTGAAGCTTCACCTTCTTCCTCAGTTAGTTGAACGAACATAGATTCAAACAAAGGTGTGACATTCCCTGAAAAATGTTTTCCCTTTTTAACCATAAAAGAGAAAACTTTACTAGTCAAATCATTAATATGGAAGTGGCCTAAAGGCACAAACACATTCTTTAGCTGTTTATCTAAAAAGACTGAAATAAATCTTGGATACATAACAAACTTTTTCTTTGCATCTAAGTGTCTCATCATACCATCAAAAATTAATTTAGAAAAATTATATTTCTGATTAGTGGCTAAGCAAATCACTGTTGTGGCAATATTAGTGGAAATTTGATCCCAAGAAGTACTTTTAGAACTAATGCAGTGATTCATAGTATGAAAAAGAAATCTCCACTAGGGTGAAAATAGGGCTTTGTTAAAAGTTAAAACAGTTAGGTCCCCTTCATACCCCATTACCTGAATTACATCAAATATAGCCTGATTATGCAAAGAATCTATTCCATCAGCGTCATCAAAAAGAAGATCACTTCTTATTGATGCCTTTGAGATATTCACAAGCTTGCCAGCTACGTTGGCAGTAATGTACCTAACATTGTTGATTATTTTGGATTTAGTAGACATCCAAAATTGTTCAACAAATGTAGTGGAGACTACAGGACTTACAGTGAGAGCATAGTGAATGGAGCTTCATGTAAGAAAATCTATAATCTCATGAAAATTGGTATTCCCGTCACTTTTTTCCAAGTAAGCGACCATGTTGTGTTTTGCACAAGATTGAAGAACAGCCATATGTATATAATTGATGATCGTCAATGATTAAAATATTAGGGTTTGTTAAAAGAGAGCGATTAAGAGAAATTACGTGAGTAAATTGTGCAATTTAGATGGGTTTATATAGGTTGGAGAAACCCGAAAGCAAAGAAACCTGTACAATTTACACTTTAGACCCTTGGCGGTATTTTCTCCAACAACTTTATAGCGGTACTATCTTTGCCCAGTGGTACTAACTTTGCACTATCATTACTAACTTTTGTCAACCAAAGAATGAGCAAGTCTGGCAACAAGAGTTCTTCAGTACCATCTATATCTCTTTCTAATGACTCTCTAAAACCCAAACAACTCCATGAAATTTATCACTATGGTCAAAAACCCTCTGCTTAAAATTTTTCATACAAACTGTACAACAAAGCATCGTGCCTCCCCTCAATTGTAGCTACAGATTCAATAATCCAATGCTAACCACCAAAAAGTTAAATCTTGTAACACCAAATCCTTTAGTGAGAAGGTCTGCAACATTATGATCAGTGTGAATCTTGATAACTTCTATCAGTCTTTTCTCATAGCAATCTCTTATAAAATGAAATCGAATTTCAATATGCTTGGTCCTTGAATGGGCAACGGGATTCTTGATAACACTTATAGTGCTCTCATTATCAATATGGATTTTGGTGTTCATGAAATTAAAACCATAATCCATCATCTGATTCTGTATCCATAATACTTGCCCACAACAGTTAGCAGCTGCAACATATTCTGCCTCAGTAGTAGAATTTGCCATAATAGTCTGCTTCTTGCATTGCCAAGATATCAATCTTCTACCAAGAAATTAACAGCCACCTGTTGTTGATTTTCTGTCAAGACTGGCTCCTCCATAGTCACTATCTGAGTAAGCTTCAAGTTCAAAAGGTGAATCCCTAGGATACCATAAACCTAATTTGGGTTGATGTTTGAGGTACCTAAAAATACTTTTTACTGCATTTAAGTGTGAGGCTTTTGGAGTGACTTGAAATCTAGTATAGGCACAGACAGCAAACATGATGTCTAGCCTTGATGTAGTTAAATACATTAAAGAGCCAATCATAGACCTGTAGACATGTTCATCTACATCTACACCATCTTCATCCTTGACCAGTGGTTTATTAGACTCAATAGGAGTAGTAGCTGTTCTGATGGAACAAAAATCAAACTTCTTTAAGATGACACATACATACTTGTCTTGACTAATAAAGATTCCATCAGGTTGTTGCTTCACTTGAAGTCCCAAAAAGAAAGTGAGTTCTCCCATGGAGCTCATTTAGAATCTTTTGTGCATACAATCTTCAAACTCTGTACACATAGACTTCTTTGTAGAACCAAAAATAATGTTATCCACATACACTTGGACTAATATAATGTCACTCTTTTTCTTCTTGATAAACAATGTTTTGTCTATGGTACCTCTCCTAAAACCATTTTCCATTAGAAAAGAAGAAAGTGTCTTATACCAAGCTCTAAGGGCTTGATGAAGACCATAAAGAGCTTTAATCACCTTATAGACTTTGTTTGGATGAGTAGGATCAACAGAGCCTATAGGTTGATGGACATACATCTCCTCTTCAATAGTGCCATAGAGAAATGCACTTTTAATATCTATTTGGTAGACAATAAATCCCATGTATGATGCAAAGGCTAAAAATAACCTAATTGCCTCTATCCTGGCAACTGGTGCAAAAACCTCATCATAATCTATACCTTCCTCCTGTCTAAACCCTTATGCTACAAGCCTTGCTTTGTTTTTCACAACAATACTTCTCTCATCTCTCTTATTCCTGAAGACCCACTTTGTGCCAATTACCTTTTTCCCATATGGCAAATCAACAAGTACCCAAACCTTCTATAATTTGAATTGTAGCAATTCCTCTTATATTTCTTCTACCCAGCTTTCATCTTGTAAGGCTTGTGATATGTTCTTGGGTTCTTCTTGGGAGAGAAAACATGCGAACAGAAAGTTCTGATGGTCTTTATGATTAGTTATGTTCTGATTATAGATGTAGCTTACCAAAGCTTGTTGTATTGAAGAAGCCTTTTAGATCTTTCCTCTTGTTTAAACTGCTGATTTAGGATCTCCTAGAATTTTACCTTTAGAGTGATCCTTGTAAACTCTTAGTGTGGGAATAAGACTAACATCAATGGTGTTATCCATATTGTTGAAATCAACCTCTGCACCCACATCAGCATCATCATAAGCTCCACTAAATATGCCATCCTTTAGAAATGCATTTGAAACATCTTCTAAGTCAGGCATATTTAGATCAGTGGGTAGATCAGTATTAGGGAGAGTAGATGCATCAATAGGTATTTGTCCTCCAAGATAGACAAAAGATGATTCACCAGCATTTGCACATGTGGGAGTACTAGCAGCACTAACATATGGTGTGGTAGCAGTACTAACATATGACCTAACAGTACTAAGTTTGTTAGTACTGGTAGCCTGAGCTTCCCTCTTTTGAGATGCAATATTCCTCTTTTCTTTTTCAAAAGCTTGTCTTGTGGCATCATCTAGAGCTTTAGTAACCACTTCTTGAGCAATCATCTTCTCAAGTTCATCATGCAAGACTTGTTCATCTTCTGTCATCCGATGTTGTCCTTCCTTATTAGCAACATCTTTTATAACTTGTACATCATTGTATTTAGGAGAACTTTCAGAAGGTTTTTCATGTGCAGTTGGAGCAACGTCTTCTACTGGAATCCTTGTCCTATGAGGTTGTAGTGGAAGCAGTATGTATATTCCTGAGTAGGTCCTTTATCTTTTCTTGATGAACCTGCAACATAAGAATCTTGTGTACCTGCATCCACATTAACCTGATTTTCTATACTAACAGGAATATAGTTCATTGAATTGGTGAGAAAATCAAGATCAAACATCCAATTAGGACCGGTTCCTGTCATATTTAGTTGATCTTCAAGAAAATCAATGTGCTGATTCTCTTCTACCCTTTTGGTCCTTTTGTTGTATACTCTAAAGGCTTTACTACTGCATCTGCCCAAAATTGGATAGGTAAAAGTGAGTCTGCTGACATAGTTCTAGCTGCCTCAATTAGGGTCTTGTTTTTCCTTTCTGCAACACCATTCTACTATGGAGTTCTAGCCACACTAAACTCCCTTTTTATTCCTTTCTTAGCACAGAATTCATTCATAGCATGGTTCTTAAACTCTGTCCCATTATCACATCTAATGATTTTAACATTATGATTCAATTGGTTTTCTAAGCCTATGATAAATTTACAAAGGATTTTAGATGTTTCATCCTTGGTAGCTAAGAAAAATACCCAACTAAATCTGCTGAAATCATCAGTCACAACCAAACAGTACCTTTTCTTGTTAATACTTTCTACAGAGACAGGTCCAAATAAGTCCATATGAAGTAATTCTAGGGGCTTTCTGATGATTCTTTCTAACTTGGCCTTACAGGAGGCCTTATG
This sequence comes from Tanacetum coccineum, assembly GCA_026074375.1. Classification (NCBI taxonomy): domain Eukaryota; kingdom Viridiplantae; phylum Streptophyta; class Magnoliopsida; order Asterales; family Asteraceae; genus Tanacetum; species Tanacetum coccineum. The sequence continues at coordinate 15,759 of BQNB010013124.1, read as the reverse complement.
TTGCTTACCCTTCTTGCAGGCAACACAAGTGTGGTCATTCACAAAAAATTTTGAAGGTAAACCTCTAACTAGGTGACCTTTAACAAGTTTGTTTATATTTTTGAAATTCACATGACCTAATCTCCTGTGCCATAATTTAAACGCATATGTTGTTGCATTTGTATATAAACAAGTTATACCTCCAGAGGGAATAATGTTTTTTAAGTCCAAGCTATACACATCATCCTTTCTAGGAGCTCTAAGTACAACTTGACTTTAATCAAGAAGCTTAAAGCTAGGAGACAGGATAAGGCATTCAGACTCAGTAAAAAGGACACTATTTTTCTTGTCACACATTTGCGAGACAGAGAGAAGGTTAAACTTAAGTTCATCTACAAAGTAAACATCATCAAAGCATAAATTAGCGGTTCTGATTTTACCTTTACCCGTTATTTTACCTCCTTTGTGATTACTTCCAAAAGCCACAAAGCCTCCATTGTAATCTTCATAGTCTGAAAGATAAGCTTTGTTGCCAGTCATATGGCTAGAGCAACCACTATCCACTACTGCATGATCCTGCAACAAAATATCTAGATTGCCTAGCACAAAAGTAAGAGAATTAGTATCTCTTAGGGATCCAAGCCATTACAGACTTGGAAATCCCTTTTGGGTCAACATACTCAACCTTCTTGAGCATGAATGATCCACTGTCTTTGGACACATGATCCAAGTAATGTCCCTTAAGCCTTTAAACCCACCTTGATTTTTTAAGGTCAGTATCTATCTTACCCTTACTAGTATTATTTACTGCTCTTGTCCCAGCAGTAGTCATATTTTGAACCCCAAAAGTTTTAACTTCTTGTTTTAAGTCTATGGGTCTAAAGGCTGGTTTTGTGTAGTAAGACCTCTTGATAGGTGAATATGAGCCTCTTGGTCTTACATTGTCCATTCTTGGGTAAATTGGTCTAATAGCACCACTAGTTTGTGCTATTTTTGGAGCAAATGGTCTAACAGTACTAACAGGCCTAGCAGTACTAAATTTGTGAACTTCTCTTTTCTCATTTTGCTTAACAAGAGTAATCAAACCTGTTCTTGTTAGAACTCTTAATGGGACAAAAGTCTTTCTAAAATGATGGTATTTTGAAATTTTTTGATGATTAACCCTTTTAGCATTATCCCATACTGGTTTGACCACCCTTAGACCAGTATTGACCACATTTTCCAGCTTAGGTTCTGGGCTCCTTTTGTCATAAAAATCACAATCTTTAATCAAATGGTCAATGCTCTTACAGACAAAGCAAGCTTTTATTTTCTTAAATCCAATTCCTGCTTTCTTAGAGGTTTGACAAATTTGATCATTTGTCTTAACAGGATTAACTGTTTGCACTTCAGACACATTATCCTCATTATCTAAATTCCAATTCTCAATGATTACTTTATCTCTGTTAACTGATTCTTAGACTATCTTAGGTTTTTGAGTATTTGCTTCATTTGTTTTACCTATAGTTTCACTAGTTTTAGATTTACTAGTGTCAGCATTAAGCTTAGTTGTTTTTGACGCAATGATTTTCTTTCTAATGTCATATTCATCTAAACCTGTAAATGATATGTCAGCTCTTAGGGTTAGGAAGTTCCCTGTTATAGGAGGGGGAATAACATGATACCTATCTGCTTTGGAAAACCTATCATTTGCTGGTGTAGACTCTTCATCACTAGATCTGACATCAAAAACACTTAAACTAATCTCACTATCAGTTTCAGAATTGTTACTCATTTCATTCAATTGTGTGCCATATCCTAAACCTGTTTAATCTCTAGCACTCATTTAACTATTGAGTAATTCATCAAGATTCTTGGATGATTCTTCCCATTTTTCAATCTTTAATTTTAACTCATCTCTTTCCTTAACATTAACAACTTTCTCTAATTTCCAGTTAAGGTTTTAATTTTATTTCTCTACATTTTAAGCTCATAGTTATGAACTCATATTTCAACCCTAAAGCCATTCATTTCTTTTCATGTACAAGTATCCTAGATTCTATTGACTCTAAGCTAACTCATAACCCTGAATTTCTAGTCTGTGCTTTGAATGATTTTCTTCTTTCACTATCATAATTCTTTTGAAGAGTTTTAAAAGATCAATACAATGTTTAGGAACATTTTTTGAGCCTCATGTGTTAGAAGAGCTTGATGAGCTTGAAGAAGAGATTGCCATTAAAGCTAGTTAATATGTATCTATTCAAAATCATTACTCCAGTCATATCCTCCTAGACCATCTTGAGCCACCAGTGCTTGTGATGAAGATCTTTTGTTGAGTGTAGTGCGTTCCTTCCATTGTCACCATAAGATCTCTCCCTAGATTCCTTCTAGATTTGTATTCCCTAGCAAAATAACCTTTTTCTGTGATAGATGTAGCACCCAATTTTTGGATTTATCAGTGAAACAAGTCGTTTTCTTTGAAATCCATGGTTCCTTCCTTCTTCTAAATGAAGTTTTCTCACTCTAACAGTCAACATATCCACCTGCCATTCTAAGATCCAATTCTTCAAGTCATCTTCATCAATCTTTTGAAATCCTCATTTTCAAGTTGGGACTGGTTTTTGATTGGTTTGTGCAATAGAAAAGAGATGCTACAATCATGACCACATGAGGTAATTAATGAAACTCTTACTAATTCCACAGTACTAACCCTAAAATCTCTACTAGCAGTACTAACTTCATTAGTACTGCTAGTGTTCTCAGAGGAAAGAAATGCCATGTTTTAAGAAGTAGAAGTGGAACTTGAAGACCTTCTCATCTCATCTTCGTAGACCCTAAGGTTGTTGTAGAGGTCATCAATATCAATCTCATTAATGTCTGGCTTATTTATCATGATTAAAGCAATTTAATTCCATGAAGGAAGAAGACTTCTTAGGAACTTCTGGTTGATATCTTCCTTTGATATTGGAGCACCATGAACCTCCAATTGACTTATGAGTTTTTAGAACCTATCATAAGCCTTGTCCAGACTTTCATTTGATGCAGTAGAAAAAATTTCAAACTGATATTTTTGAACATTTTTCTGCATCTTCTTGGATTTTTCATTACCTCCAAACCTTGATTTGATCTCTTCCCAAAGTGATTTAGCATCTGCAACATTGTGAAACTTGATGAGGTATTCATCAGGTATTTCTAAAAGCAAGATGCTCTTAACTCTTTCCTAATTCCTTCTAGCAACCAGTTGTTTGGCAGTCCTAGGAGCAGGAGGAGCAGATGTTTCTCCAGTTGGTGCAGGCTCTTCTTTTAGATCGCTATTAACAATAACATCCCATAGGTTATGGTCTGTGTGACAGATATATTGTCGCATTCTCATGCTCCAAATATCATATTCTCCCTTCCGGATGATAGGGATTCTCATTGCTGTGATAGTGGGTGGAGGAATGTCTTGTTCTGCCATCTTACAATTAAGTTCTTTTTATTCAGAGTTTCCACACAAGCTCTGATACCACTTGATGGATCGTTTACTGAATAGATCTTAACCTTTAGCTTGTAAAGGGTTTGTTCTTTTAGATAATTCTAAAGAAACAATAATGAAACACTGATTTAAACACTATTGATTATGTGGAAACTAATCAATAATGTTAAGAAGAAAAATATTAAGAATCACAAAAGAACTTTATATTATAACTTGAATCTGCCTAGGTTATAGATTACAAAGCCGAAAGGCATGCGAAGGTAGGCGAACGCTCCATAAGGACATGCGAATGTTGTCTTTTCTTAATCATGAGGGTCGATGAGAATTTAAATGTAACCCGAGAAACCATCGAGAAAACAATAGTATTCGTTTCCCGCTAATCTCTCAAGAATTTGATCCATAAACGGTAGTAGAAAGTGGTCTTTATGGGTGGCTTCATTTAAATTTTGGTAGTCAATGCATACACGCCAACCTGTAAATAATCGATTCGGGATCAACTTATTTTCATCATTTTTAACAACGGTAAAGCCACCTTTTTTCGGTACGCAATGTGCGGGGCTTACCCAAGGACTATCCGAGATTGGGTAAATTAATCCGGCATCAAGAAGTTTTTCAACCACCTTTTTGATGACATCATAGATTTTTGGATCCACCCGTCTTTGGTGTTGAGCCGCCGGTTTGTAGTCCTCTTCCATAAGAATCTTATGAGTACAAAATTCCGGGTTAATACCCTTGATATCGGAGAGTTTCCAAGCGATGGCTTGCTTGTGTGACTTCAAAACCTTTATGAGAGCGACTTTTTCCTCGACACTCAAGTCTTTAGCAATTATGACGGGCAACTTGTTGTCACCTTCTAAAAATGCGTATTCGAGATGAGGAGGTAAGTCCTTGAGTTCGACCTCGGGAGGTTCATCAATTGAAGATTTATCAGTTTTAGCTTCACAAACTTTAAGTTCTTTTCAAATTTCAGGCAAATAGTCTCCTTGAGTGGGAGGGGGTAATGATGGATCATTATTGAGAAATGATTCAAGAAGAAGAATATCCCCCTCCGGGTCATAATAAGAGTCATCAACTTCCGGTGAAGTTGGATCATCTTCAAGAGCGAGGAAAGCATCGACTTCCTCGAGAAGAAAATTATTATCCCCGAAGGGAGTGAGAGTCGAAGAAGAGGTAGAAACGATCGGGTCATAATAAGGAGTGGGATTTCCACTTGCGATCATATCGGAGAAACCAAGAACTTATTGAGAATACTCCTCACAAGCCATTTTAATGACGTCGATTTGGTTCGCAGTCATATCATCATAATTAAACGAGTATCTCGAAGTTTGGTCAAGATTGAATGTTACGGCTTCTTTTCCAACACGAATAGTTAATTCACCTTCGTAAACATCAATCAAAGCACGTTCGATCTTTAAAAAGGATCTCCCGAGAATTAGGGGTACTCGGGGATTGGCATCAAAGTCTACGACTACAAAGTTGGCCGGGAATTTGAACTTTCCTACTTTAGGTAGACATCTCCGGCGATACCGATCGGTTGGGTAATCGAACGGTCTGCAAGTTCAAGAGTCATACAAGTAGGAGTGAGCTCCGGAAGAGAAAGCTTTTTCCACACGGATAATGGCATGAGATTTATGCTAGCGCCAAGATCGGCCAAGGCTAAGCACTCATCCATTCCGGGAAAATCACACGGTATGAGAAATTTGCCGGGGTCTCCAAGTTTTTCGGGTAACTTGTTGAGGATAACCGCCGAACAATGCTCATTCAAAGGAGTTCTAGCCATTTCACTTAATTTTTCTTTGTTTCCAATTAAAGCTTTAAGAGTCGAGGCAAATTTTGGCATAAGAATCAAAGCATCCGTGAGGCTAATTTCGAAACTCAAATCTTTAAAGATTTTGTAGAATTTCTCAATTTGGTCGTTAGCTTTTTCACGGCGCCTTTCATCATTACGTCTCGAAGGATACGGAATCGACGGTTTCAAGTTAGGCATCGGAACACTAACGGGAGCAACAACGGGCTCAGAATTTGGTACTTGAGGTTGAACTTGGACAACCGGAGGTTGGACGTCTTTGGTGCTTCCGTTATTAGTAGGAGGCACCGTGTCCTTTGTCACCTCGGTTTCACGTTCCACTACTTTAGGAGGAGAAGAAGAAGTAGTAGGAATCGTGGGTCCTTGATAAGCAACACCGCTTCGGGTGGTAATACCCTTTAAATCTACCTTCGGGTTAGTAATGGTATTACTAGGGAGTGTTCCTGAACCTGAAGTAGAAGCGGTATTAGAATTCATGAATTTGGAAAGCATGTCCGGTAAATTGGTTATTTGATTTTGTAAGTTTTGGTTTTGGTCTTGCATGTTTCTCATAACCGCATCATTAGCCTTAACATAGCTTTCAAAATCGGTCTTTGTCACACCTTATGTTTGCGGAGCCAGAGCTTGGTAAGGTGGAGCTTGGTGAACAGGGGGTTGATTAATTGGTGGTCGATAAATTTGGCCTTAGTTGTAATTATTCCCCCGGTTTTGGTTGTAACGATTTTGGTTATTTCCTTGGTTTTGAACAGGAGAAAAACTGAGAGGTCGAATTTGATTAGCAATCGGAGCTCGGTAACCGGTATTTCCTTGATTGAAATTAGCTGTGGTGGCTTGGGAAATATACTCTTGAATATTTTCACGATAAACGTTGCCATCGGTGGCGGGACAATTTCGGTAAGAATGAGCACCACCGCAAGTAACACAACTTTCCTCGACCGCTTTTACGGGAGCGGGAGCTTGGGATTTCTTATCGAGAAGTAAAACTTTCACCATATCTTTAAGTTCGGCAACATCAGGAGAAATACCGGGGGTGGAAGAGCTCGCACTCACTTTGGTAACAACCGGTTTGTTACGTGAATTACGAACTTTGGATTTGCTCTCGATGATTCTTAGGCAATCTCGGGGCATTTTATCCAACAAGTTACCACCCGTGGCGGAATTCAACGAATCTTAATCATTAGAGTTCAAAGCATTATAGAAAGTATCGAGTTGATGTAACTCAAAAAATCCATGATGTGGGCATGCCCGAAGAAGATCATTGAATCGGTTCCATGCCTCGTAAAAAGTTTCATCAAATCGTTGTTGAAATCTCGTGATTTCATTTCGAAGATTTGTTGTTTTGGAAGGAGGGAAGAATTTGTTGATGAATTTCGAAAGAAGATCATCCCATGTAAGAATCGATCGAGGGGGTTCTTTTTTAAGCCAAATCTGGGCTGCACCCTCGAGGGAAAATGGGAAAAGCGTAAGCTTTACCGACGTACTCAGGACGTTCGGGAACTTCATCGTAGAAGTGATCTTGTTGAAATAACGGATGTGAGCATGAGGGTCTTCTTTGTCATGTCCGAAGAATTGTTTGTTTTGAACGAGGGTAAGCAAACCGTGCTTAAGCTCAAAGTTGTCCGCGGTGATCTCGGGAACAACGATGGCATCCTCGTAAACCACGGTGGGTGCTTCGAGTAATTGAGCCATAGTACGATTTGCGTCCTTCGTAACTACGGGAGGAGCTTGATTTTCAATTGGTTGCACAAGATTAAATGGTTCAACAAAAGTCGGTGGGACTTGTTGTTGACGGTTAGAATTACGAGATTGAGAACGAGTGCGCATGCACTAAAATGTAAAAAGAAAATTTATACTAATTTTTTTTATGGACAATGTTTTTATTTTTTGATTTTTTCTCTTTTTTTTATATTATATATACTAAAAAAAGAAAAATCTTTTTGTATTTTTTATAAGAAAATAAGCAAAATAACTTCACACGGAAGGATCTTCAAACACAAATTTTCAAACGGCTTCAACAATCGTAAGCAATCCTCCCCGGCAGCGGCGCCAAAAACTGATTCGTTCTGACTATACCCTTTAAAAATATAAATAATAAATATATATAAAATATACTTATAAATATATAAATAAGAGGGTAAGAATAAAAAAAATCACAATTATAGTAATCCGGGAGTATGATTCCCGGGTCGTTATCCCCAACGAGGAATGCAATTGAAAGCCGAGAGTCGTTTTGAGAATCGATGCTTGAATGGAACAAGATTATGATTGGTTTTCTAAAACTACGAGAAAATTAAGGCAAAAACTTAAAAACACTTAAGGGAAGACAAATTTTAACTAAAAACGCAAAACGGGAATCCTAAACGGGACCTAAAAACCCTAAATTATCAAAATTAAGTCCTAAATTGATCTTTTTGGTTTTTATAAGTCTTAATTAACTAAAAAGCTAGAACAAAGAAAACTAGACTAAAAACGGTGATTAGAGCTTGAAAACGTGAACGGGATTCAATCCCGTTCTTTAAAAAACAAAAAATTTCACTTTTAACCCTACGAAAGCAAATCTAATTTTCCTAGGTTCTAAATATTAAAAGAAAATTTTCTAAAAAAGAATTATATTTTTTTTACCTTTTTATAATTTTTTATGAATTAAAAATGATTTTAATGAAATTAAATGTTTAAAAATACTAAACTATTTATAAAAAACTGGAAAAATCATGAAAAGTAGCTTGAAGAGTGAAGAATCTAAGAAAAATAAGGTGGTGAAAACAGCTTATCGAATAAGCTGTGAAATAAGCTAAAACAGCTTATTATACAAAAGAGCTCAAAATGTGTATAAGTAATAGATTTTGCAAACATAAACTGAAAAAGACCCAAGGGCGAGTTGGTAGTGCGTGTGGTGTGTATAAAACGTTTGGTCGAATAGGGGTGAGGTCTCGGGTTTGAGTCCTGCTCACCCTTGACTTCCCCCAATTCCCAAATGTTTTTTACATGCCAGTTTTTTACAACTTTTTAGAGGGATTAAAAATAAGCAACTTTTGTAAAACAATTTTTTTTATTAACCACAAATAAGCACTAAATAAGCTGTCTAAAGAAAAAATAAGCCTAAACTTCACTAACCTATGAAAATGCTAACTGTTTGGCAAATTAAGCACTAATAAGCTAATGAAAACTTAAAATAAGCTAAGACAAATAAAAGGGCATATCTAAAAAGCACTTAAGAACAAAAATAAGCAACTACAATAAGCTAGAATGACATTTTAATCAAAAAGCTATAAAACTTAGAAAATTTAAGCTAATAAGCAAATAAGCTCAAATAAGCTCTAAACTAAAGAGAATAAGCTAAAATGGGCTTAATCTAATCTAATAAGCTAAACTAAACCTAGAATAAGCAAAATCAATAACCTAATAAGCCTAAATAAGCAAATAGCTTTTTGGCCAAAACTGTTAAGCCAAAAGGCCAAGAGGGACTTTTCTAGCTTAAAAATAAGCTAGCAAAAGGATCCTTATGGCTTAGTGGCTTATACCACAAAGAAGAATGGCCAAAAAGCTACAATAAGCAACAATGAAAAAGCATTTTAAAATTCAAATAAGCATTTAAAAAGCTACATGAAAAGGCTATCTCACACTGATTCAACACTTGGACAAATAAGCATACAAACAGATCCTTATAGACTTTTAACCTATAAACAGATTAAGCTTAGACCTCAAAGAACAAGAATCAACAATCAAAAGAGAGTTTGAAATTCAAGATAAGCCCCAATAAGCAAATTAAAAAGCCATTTCTCAAAAAAAAATTGAACACTTAGCACTTTTTGACAGTTTTAGCAAAAATTCAAAACAACAATGCATGCTTTTAAACTATTATTCTAACCTGTTTTTAACACTTGCACAAACATAAAAACATCACAAATCAACAATAAGAAAGAGCACAATCAAATAAGCAACTAAAATAAGCTATAACCTAACAGTTTCAAACCAATAACTCTTAAATCCTTAAATTTGAGATTTAACACTTAAAAAGTTTAACAAACTGAATTTTAGGACTAATTATAGCTAAACTAAACTGACTCATGTGTCAAAATGCTAATTTGACCCACTTTGACCCATAAAACAGGTTAAACCAAACACCCCTTTAAAAACTAATTTTAACTTTTTAACTTGATTCAAACTATTTTAAGCTAAAACTTTTAAAAACCAGATGTTAACTAAGACTACTAAGCAATATTAAGCATATATCAACAACAAATAAGCACTTAAATATGTTGAAACAGATTTTGCAATTCTATAAGCTAATTAAGATAGATTTAGGAAAACTTAAACTAATGACTTCTAGACTATAAGACAGCATAATAAGCATTAAACATTACAAATAAGCATAAATAAGCAAAGATAAGCAGGCAATAAGCAACAATAAGCAGTTGAATAGTAAATAGACTAAAAACTTAAAATGAAAACTTACAAATAGTCCAAGCTTTTTCTTATGAATTTCAAAACCCAAAACAACTTATAATAATCCTATAGCTTATCCAAATAAGCACTAACCCATGGCCATCCAAAATACACCATGCTCCATAAGATCTTCTTTATATTTTTTTTGGTATTGTTTAGATTTTTTTTAAAAGACAGTAAATAAAAGTGATAAAACAATAAACAAAGGCAAAGATTAAGAAGCTAAAATCTTAGTGAAGCTTTTAGGTCAGATCAATAAGCTGCATCATAGCTTAACAAGCTTAAAAGGTTATATTGAATGATCAAACACAGAATCTTAAAAACAATACCCCAAACTTTTCATTAAAAACTTAAACTTTTACAAGGAATTTGAAATACAGAATAAGTTTAAAAACATAAATCAAAATTACATTAAAAGAGACTAAAAAATTAGAAAAAACTACTATCCCACTACAAGGGCCAAGCCTTCTATTTATAGGCCGGATAGAAGGACCTAGATCCTTGGCTTGGTTTTCTTGTGTGAGAGGAAAAGCAGCATCAATCTTGGCCCTTCAAATCAACTTGTGCTTCTTTAAATTCATCTTAGCCCTTGGATGTGTCCACGCAATCATTCCCCAATGATTGCCTTGGATCGCCAACGTGTCAGGTGCCAAAAACATCACCCATTGCATCATTATTGGCTTCTAGAATAGGGTTTAAGTGGGTTTAACCTCGGGGTAAGTGTAATTTTAGGGATGGAGGGTGAATAGTAACAATGGAAGTGGGAGTGGGAAAACAGATTGTTCTGTTTGTTTGTTGTAGGGTGAGAGTTTATTGGATTAGAAAGAATGGTCCCTCCATTTTATATGAGTATATGCATTAAAGGTCCTTGGTGGTACAACTTTGGTCCTTGGAGTTTATAAATGTTGCACCGTTAGTCCTTAAAGGACTAACGGGGGTGTTATAAAAGGGTACCGAGGTTATAAGGGGTGTGGTTTGGGCTAGGTTGTTGGGCCGAGTATAAAAATAAATGCTTGGGCTTTTTATTAAGGTTAAGGGTTATAAAGATATAAGTGGGTTTACCCATGCCCACTAGGTGGGTATGGGTGGGCCCACTTTTGGCAATTTAGGTTTTCGGGTTTGGTTTTCGATGCTCTTTCCAAATCCACTTCCCGGGGTTGACTTTGACTTTTTGTTGACTTCTGGCTTTGACTTGACTTTTCTTTACGCTCTTTCCGTTCTCGTGCTTGGTTTTGTCATTTTAGCTTTGATTTTTGTCCTTTTCTTGGATATCCATTTCCTGCACAATACAAATGTAAAACATACAAATACAATGTATTTTTGGTATGTTTTTAGTCATTTAAGTCCGGTTTTAGTGGTCAAAGGTATGTGTAATTAAACACATACCAAGTGTCATGCGAGTCGTAGTGAGTTCCGAAAGCGAAAGCTTCTTCCATACGGAAAGAGGCATTAGAATGATGCTAGCGCCAAGATCAGCCAAGGCTAAGCACTCATCTAGCTCTAGAAAATCACACGGGAAAAGAAACTTGTCGGGGTCTCCAAG
>BQNB010013123.1:34107-77831 GCA_026074375.1 Tanacetum coccineum | reverse complement strand
TACTTAGGCAACACGTAAACAGGAAATGATAACCGAAAACACTTGTGTCCAAAGTTTAAAACAAGCAATGTTTCTCACCCTAAAGTTGTAAAACATTGATTTAAAATGAGTAAAAAATAAGGCTATGAACTCACCTTAAGCAAACGATGAGACAGTAAATCAACAAGGAGAACAAAGTAACCGAATGACTCTAACCGAGACCTAATTATAAGACGCGCTTTAGAACGAGAAATAATAACGAAACGTTGCATAAAACGTTTATAAAAGAACTAGACATCCATATGTCTTTATGAACTCATTAGGTTTATATAAATGTTACACCATTCTTATGAAAACTTGCTGAAGGTCTACGTAAACTAAGATCCGGTGGTCTTGGTGAGTCAAACCACATGAAAGCCATTTTAGTGAGAGAGAGTAAAGAGATGGAAAATGGATGTGTGAATAGATGGAAAATGAATGAATGTTACAAAAGACTCAACCCCTCTATGGAAGCCATAGAGGGGTATTTATAGCCCATACACCTCTAAACTATACATAATCGCCTCTGGATATTTAGCGTTTTCAACCAACATTCCTCCAACATCTTCATTCTTGATGTTCTCTGGTTTCTGTGCTTCAATCTGAGCATTCAAGATTTGCTTAGGAAGATCCAAGTTAATAGTCATGACTAAAGTTCGAACTCTTAACAGTGGATCTCGTTCTTTCCTGCTCAAAGCATCGGCAACGACATTTGCTTTCCCTGGGTGATAACGAATATCGCAATCGTAATCACTAAGCAATTCTAACCATCGGCGTTGTCTCATGTTCAACTCCTTCTGATCTAGAATGCGTTGTAAGCTCTTAGGATCAGTGAACACTGTACACTTGGTACCATATAGATAGTGCCTCCAAATCTTAAGAGTGAACACTACTGCTCCAAGTTCTAAGTCATGAGTCGTATAGTTCTTCTCATGAATCTTCAACTGGCGTGATGCATAAGAAATCACCTTTTCTCTTTGCATTAACACAGCGCCCAAACCCTTGATCGAAGCATCGCAGTATACGATAAAATCTTCGCTTCCTTCGGGTAAAGCCAGAATTGGTGCACTACACAACTTCTGCTTCAATAACTGGAACGCTGCTTCTTGTTTGTCACTCCACTCAAACTTGACCTTCTTTTGAGTAAGCTTGGTCATCGGTTTGGCAATTTTTGAAAACCCTTCGATGAATCTTCGGTAATACCCAGCAAGACCTAAAAATTGACGAATCTCCGTTGGTGTCTTAGGAGATGTCCAATCTTTAACGGATTCAATCTTGGCTGGATCCACATGAATGCCTTTACTATCAATCACGTGACCGAGGAACTGTACTTTGGGAATCCAAAATTCACACTTGGAAAATTTGGCATACAACTCCTCTTTCTTAAGTAACTCTAAGATTAGCTTAAGGTGCTCTTCGTGTTCTTGCTTGTTCTTCGAGTATATCAGAATATCGTCAATAAAGACAATCACGAATTTATCCAGATATGGTTTGCATACCCGATTCATAAGGTCCATGAATACGGCAGGTGCGTTCGTCAAACCAAACGGCATAACTTGAAATTCATAATGGCCGTAACGAGTTCTGAAGGCAGTCTTCGAAATGTCTTCTTCTCGAACCCTCAGTTGGTGATAACCTGACCTTAGGTCGATCTTCGAGTAGACACTCGACCCTTGAAGCTGATCAAATAAATCATCAATTCTGGGGAGTGGATAACGGTTCTTCACTGTTATCTTCACCGTCAGTTTGTTTAATTCCCGATAGTCAATGCACATCCGGAATGATCCGTCTTTCTTCTTGACAAACAAGACCGGAGCTCCCCAGGGTGAGGAACTGGGTCTTATAAAGCCCTTGTCGGACAGCTCCTTCAGTTGCTCCGACAACTCTTTCATTTCGGAAGGCGCCAATCGATAAGGTGCCCGTGCTACAGGTGCAAGCAACCAGGTACCAATCAATTAGAAACTCCACTTGTCGAGTCGGAGAAGACCCGCAAGTCCCTCATGGAAATACTTCAGGAAAATTCTTAACTATCGTACGAATCCTCAGTCGCTTCTTCTCTGACTTGTAATGTCGTTCAATCTCCTTTTGTATAACATGGTGCCAAAAAGACTGAGATCCTTTTAGCAGATACTTTAGAACCTGGTACACGAGATGATGTTTGATCCGGTCCTGTGTCCTTGCACTCATCCGTCACCGCGAACGATTAGGATTACGCTCCCTGAGGGATACGAACAATCTTCTTAGCACAAGTCGATTAACGGCAACTGTATTTGACAACCTGTTCCATGCCAATTATCGCGCAAAACTACCCATCACTACCAAAGGCATTAGTTGATGTTGAACGGAGGTTAAAAAGTTTAACTACAACCATCACTAAGATTACTCCAATTATCCTAAACCGTCACGTAACTAACTCAACGTTATAACCATGATCTAGTGAAATTGGGGACGATATCAAGTAAAGTACTAAATGCAAGTAGGATAACGAAACTCCTATCGGCCACCAGTAACCAAATAAGATGTAAGCATAATGGTTGATTTAAAGGAACGTACCCGCAACGACGTTGTCTGGTTTGCCCCCCCGTCAGGCATTCCAACTCGCATACACCTTCGCTGGAGCCTTGATTCCCAGCTTATTACCACGATCATTGTTGTTCAGTTCGGGCAGTATTCCTTTAAAGTGACCTTGAGCTCCACACTCAAAGAAAACCCATTGGCGCCCCTGCTGATTATTGTTGTTGTTACGGTTGTTGGTGTTGTTTTGTTGTTACGGTTGTTGTTGTTATTGTAGTAAAGGCCGTATCCTACAGTCCCTGGCCAGATGGCCAACCCTATTGCAGTTTACACCTAGGTGGACAAGGACCTGCTTCATGATGGCAATTACACTTGGAACATAGAGGCTTAGACCCTTCGTATGGCTTCCTGTCACCATTGCCTGCAGCATAGGCCTGGCCTGTGTTCTGCCTCCTATTCTGCTGTTGTTGGTTTGGATTGTTCTGGGGAAGATCATCATACTTTCTTTTCCTTTCTGCCTGACGTTCAGCATAGGCATGGGTCTTATCCTCCATCAACTCAGTTGTAAACTTAATAACTTCTTGCATGGTCTTCAACTTTGATGCCTTTACACTGCCAAGTATCATATCGGGCAATCCACCGATATACTTTTCAATCTTGTCTACCTCTTCTGGGAACATTCAGGAACACATCAAGGCTAGTTGCTGAAATCGTCGATTATAGGCTACCACATCGGTGCCCTTAACCTTAAGGTTCCACATTTCAGTTTCAATCTTCTTGATCTCACCCCTCGGGCAGTATTTATCAGTCATCATTTTCTTCAGTGCTGCCCATGGCATGGCATGAGCTACTTCTGGAGTGGTGGTCTTAACATGGGAATTCCACCATGTAAGAGCATCGTCTTACAGAGTGCAAGTCGCGAATTTGACTTGGCTAGTTGCTGGGCAATTGCTAATGCTAAACACATATTCCATTTTCTCGAACCATCGAGTGAGTCCGACGACTCCCTCAGTGCCTTTGAAGTCCAAAGGTTTGCATTTTAAGAATTCAGAGTAAGAGCATGCACGAGCAGCTTGTGCTGGCCTTGGTACTGAACCATTGCTGTCGTAGCCATTCCTAACTCTGCTTGCTTCTGCTTCAGCCATTGCAGCAGCAACTCCTTGATTAATTAAGGCCTGAAGTTGTGCCTCAGTAACAGTTGTGGTTGTTGCATTTGGAGCTGGTGTAACTGGTGGGACTCGGGTTGATCTTGTGGCTCTTTTTGGTGCCATGTTCTTAAATCACAAGAAAATACAATACCCGTTAGATTTCAATACAATCATAACGTAACATAACATATGCATCATAAATAAAATAAGATCACATCGCACTGTGACCAGAAGAAATAACTTATAAGAGTATATTATATAAGGCTCTTATTGTAATATACGTAATATATTATAACCACGTATATCAATTATGAATGCATCTAGTCCCACTAATGCAACAGCTAGTGTGTCCCATAAAAACCCTTTTTATGAATGCAATGTTTGAAAACGGTTATAGTCCAGCAAAAACATTTTGACCTGGTTCTCTATAACCTTGGCTCTTGATACCAATCTGTAACACCCCCAAATTGGGTCGCAGCGGAATAAGGGTCCGGGGCGTGTTACTTCAAGATCAATAGCACAAGATATATAAGAACGACACAAAAAGTCGTTTAAATTGATACATTGGATTTAATTAAAAGACATATTACAAAAGCTTATAGCTTCACTTGTTCCTTGTTTAATATTACAAAAGATGACATAGATTTCCCAAAATATGATATAAAAGTCTTTAAGCGTGCAATCCAAAACGTAACCCAATGCATCCTTGGCACCTCGTGCCTATTGACCTCCTGAAAACATTGCTTAAAACGTCAACAAAAATGTTGGTGAATTCATAGGTTTATGTATTTAAATTATGCAGGACCGCAAGACTTTCCCGTGATGTTACAACATATGCAAACAATCACAAAACCAGATTACATTTACACTAAGCTCATGACACTGAAGCTCGACAGTCTTGTTCGCAAAATATTGCTACTCAGCCCGAAATGATGTTCTAACCCGAAACATCCCTGATTCGACATGCTATAACGTTCGTTCCCGGTGATAGCTAGTCACCCGAACGGGGAGGTCGTTTCCCAAATAGATCTATTAAATAACATTCGCGCTCACATAATGTAATTCCCAACTACATCTATGCAATTGACAGTTCATGATAATGGGCTTAACTTGGGTTATCGCTACTTAGGCAAACATGTAATCAATGTAAAATACTATTTTAATTTAATTAAATCCTAAAAAAAAGCAAATTAAGTACTAAAAATTTTGAAAAATGATTTTTAAACTTAGAAAAGTTTAAAGTAACATAAAAACTCAGAAAACTATTTTTAACTATTTTAAAACTTAAAATTAAAAGCTCAAAAATGAAAATTAAAATCTAAAAGTGGTGAAATTGATTTTTCTTAATGTAAACCTAAAGCTATTTTTTATAAAACTAAAAACTATTTTTTTTATTTTTCTGAAACGTTTTCTATTTTTATGTATTTTGAAAATTTAAACCTACGAAAAATCCTAGTAAATTATAAAATAAAAGGAAAAATCTGAAAAATTTAGGTAAAATCTAAAATGCAACAAAGATTTAAGGAAAAATAAAAAGAAGGTGTCAGCTTAACAAATAAGCTCAATAAGCCCGTAGTTAAGCTACGACTTATTAACTAAAAGGGAAATGAGAATGAGTTTAAAGATTAAATGGAAAGAGAAAAGGTTGGATGAGCTAATGTAGCACAATGGTTAACACGCATGGACTATAAGCAGGAGGTCGTGGGTTTGAGGCAGGCAAACCCCTTTTTGCTATTTTTTTATTTATTTTCACTTTTTGCAAAAACTAAAAGTTAGAATTTATAAAGGACTTAATTTTAAGCACTTTTAATAAATAGAGCATAAGCTTAAACTCAAAGACAAGCTCAGAAAGAGCTTTTAAAGTTCTGCCTTCAGTAAGAAGGCTTTTGAGCTATTTTTAGCTTATTTGGACTAAAAGCTTTGCACAAGCTTTAATATAAACTCAATTCTAAATCCAAAAGCTGTTCTAGATTCCTTGAGATGTCTACAAGCTAGAAATGAAAAGCTACTTAAGCTGAAAACACATTAAGCTAAATAAAATAGGAGATTAAAAGGCTAAACTCAGGAAGAAACTTAAAAAAGCTTCAACATCTATTTAAGCTAAAGACACATTAAGCCGATATTAGACTATGGACTTTTGAAAACTTATTAAACAACTATTAAGCTATTAAACTAATTGATAAAACCTAATCCTATAAGCTAGAAATTAAGATTTAAAAGCTAACTTTTGTTGCTACTGATTTTGGTGTTATGATGATTTTTATGAAACTTTTGACAGCAAATTTACCCTAAGAAATAAGCTAGTAATTGTAAAAACAAATCCTAATCTATATTAAGCTATAAGATAACTATAAGCTACTTAAATTTAAGAACCTAAATCCTAGATTTTCTAACTTAAATGAGACTAAAAGATCAGCAGTACTAACTACTTGTTAGTACTGCTGATGCAAATGGCAAAAGCCAAACCAAATGTGCAGGGTAACCTAGTGAGGTTAAGCATGCACTTAACACTCTTTTGAGTGTGTGAAACTCAAAACAACAAGAACCAAGCCTTGTATAGTTTAGTTCAAAATTGCACAAGTGAAAACACTATGAAAATTCCCCTGGTGCACAGACAATGATATTAAACCCTATCTTTTTCAAATTTGAATTATGACTTATGAAAACTCTTTCTAAACTAGTTAAAAATGATTGCACAACTATCTCAAACAAAGTTCACAATGCAGTTTGACTTTAAGAGGTCAAACTGCATAAAACCAAACACTCCTTAAGGTTTATGACAGATTTAAAAAACTTTTGAAAATGAATTCTAGCTTTTAAACCCTTGATACCAGATAGTATTTAGCTTAAAACAAACTTAACTAACTTTATTTAACAACTGGCGTACTGGAAATCAAAGCTCTATTACTCGGCTTACTTTATTTTAGATGTTTTTTGGTTTTTATAGGACAGTTGAAATACTATGATCTACACTTATAAAAGCTTAATAAACAGATTTAATATTAATAAATAATAAGCAAGATTAAACACAATTAACTCAAATAAGCAACTAAATTAAGCAATAAACAGACTCTATACTAATAAAACTATTTTAAGCTTAAATATTGAAAAACAAGAAAGGTAAAGGAAAACTTACTTGAAGCTTTAGCTAAACAAAAGCTAGATGCTCAAATGAGCTTATCAACAGCTCTGGCTTATCCTAGAATAAGCCAGTGATAGTCCATGGGATCCCTTCCATCTTTGGATCCCCTTCCATTAGCTAAAATCCCAAATAAGACAAGGTATTACTTCTGATTTTAAAGTTAAGGTGTTCTTAGGGTTTGTTTAAGCTTAATAAAAAGCTTAAAGACTTATTAGAGCTATTGAGAGCTTATATGAGCTTTTAGCTTATTTGTGGAGAAAAAATGATGAGCTTATTAGATTAAACAAAAGGCTTGCGAACGAATCAGAGTAAAACTGATTCATTAACATAAAACTTTCATTACATTACTTTAGAAAGGAAAATACAAACCATTTAAGAAAAATTACATTAAATAACGAAATTTAAGCTAAACTAAAAGCTACTATATAAAAACTAGATGGTGGTGTGTTTGATAGTGAGGCTATTTATAGCCTGTTGATGAAGATTCTAGGCCATGCCTTGCTTCCCAAGCTCCTTTCAATCATGCACGTACAATGCTTTAATGATTGGCCAATCATTTTTAGCCGTTAGATCACTAGGTAGCTCACACGGATTGCCAGCGTGGCAATCCGTGATTGAGACACCTTGTGTTTCTTTTGGGCATAATTTAGTGTAAAAAATGAGTCCCCTTGTGCTTCTTTGCCATAGCCACGAGTAAGTCTTTGCTTGTGAGCCAATGAAAGCTTTGATTTGAATTAATTATCCCTGCCATTGTGTTCATTGTCCCATGAATTGTCCTTAATGACCCTCAATTAACAAAACCCCTTTGATTTGACTGGTGGGTAAAACGAGGACGAAGAGTGAACAGTAACACTCTTTGGCGCCTTTTTTTATATCTGAAATAGGTAAAAACGTTTTAAACTTTGGAGTAGTTGCAAATTCAGTCCCTCTCTTTGTTTATAAAAGTGTAAGGTAAAAGGTCTTTGGAAAATGACAACATTGGTCCTTGTGGTTTTATAAAAGGGGTGTTGGGCTAGGGTTTGGGCTTTGTTGTGGGCTCTTGTATCCGGGTAGGGTTTTTAAAGGGTAATAAAGGCCCATTAGGCTTTAGGGACCTAATATGTAACTTTTGAAACTTGGAGGACTCTAATGGTAATATTGGATTCTTTGTCCTTTTATGGTTGACTTTTGTTGACTGAGGTTTAACCAGGGAGTTGACCACAGCTTTGACTTTTTTGACTTTTCCTGCTTTTGGCTTTGCATCTCTGGCATCTTTTGTGCTCTTCCGTTCCTCGTGTCCGTGTTTGCCTGTTTTTGATGGTTTTCTTGTGATTTTTGATATATCCGTACCTGCATACACAAAACATAAAAACAAGCATATCTTTGCCATTTTTAGTGTATTTGTGGTCATTTAGGGTCGTTTTTGGTATTAACGGATATGTGTATTTTACACTTATCAAAATTCCCCAAACTAAACGATTGCGTGTCCTCACGCAATATCACATGCCTTATAACCAAATGCCTCAAAACTTCCCCAAACTAAACCTTTGAAAAGTAGCAAATATTTTTGTTGAGAGAGCTAAGAGATCACAAGTTATAAAACACCTGAATTCCCATTTTCAAATTTTTTTTTCTCTTTTTATGATTTTTCTTGATAATTAACTACCTAGCTACAACTTATTTGTGCTGACATAATGTATTGTTTTCATTTACCCTCATTGTGATAACTTTAAGAGTTCATTAGACAAAAAGTCACCTTTGAAAAGTGTCTTTAAAGCTAACTTCATCATTCCCGATTTTTCACCTTTCCCATGCTAAGCTTAAAAATAAGATCACTGTTAAGTACGAGCTAAGATGCTAAGACTACTTATAATTACAACTTGTGAATTTCTCTTCCGAATAAACATATATTTAATGTGAGTGTGTTCAATTAATTGTAAAACCATACTCCACATATTTAGATAGTTGAAATCCGACCAAGCTTCACTACATAGGCCTTTTGGGCTCAAATATGGTAACTCACTTAGTTAAGATACAATTCAAAGCAAACAAAAACTCCTTAGCTAAGGGACATCGTTGGTTCACTTGCCCCATGCATGACTTTCTTCTCATAAACATCCCCCGTTCATCGGGTAAGTGCTAAGGCTTTTGACACCCTATTCGGAGAATAGTAATCGAGACGCATGAACTTCCGATGAAAAAGCCTTGTAGACTTTTGCAAACCTTAGTTCAAAAGAATACCTTGGTTTTAGAAAAGGAAACTGTTACTATTTATTTTTCTACTTGAACATTATTATTACCTATTTACATTATTAGGCTAGGAATTGGTATCACTTTTCTTTCGATGACACATCGGCCACGCCTCCGACAAGAGCTCGTGTACTTATTATGATACCAACCCTAAATATACATCCTCCATCCTTTTTTTGATGTCACATCGGGAGCGGACCGACAAATGCCCATGTACTTTATTGCGATGGAGTTTGTATATTAATTATTAACACTAAGGATTTATAACTTGCATCATTTTTATTTACCAACTAATTTTTTTTATTATTATTCAATTTAACACATTATTTTTGCAAATAGAAAAATTTCCTTTTAGAAAACCAAAGTATAGAACTTGAACTACAAATTTATTATGTACAAATGATGTTGGACTTCATATTGGATAAAGCTTTTTCTTGAATTATTGATTAAATTTAAGAGCAAAAACTGTAAATTTGTAAAAAATTAAAGAGGAACACGTCTCATTAATCATTTTAAGAATTTCATGGGGAAGAAAAAACGACAGTGTATTCTTTAAGCCTTTAAGTTTAAAAAAAACTTTTGATTAGCATCCTAAATCGTAATCATACACTATCATTAATTATTCTTTGCAATTAAATCTCTAATAAAGAAATTCGCAAACTTAGCCTATATAAACTCAACTCGTCATTTTTTAAATCTACTTGAGATTAAGCACAAGCATTCATTTACTAACGGATTTCACGTCTAGCATGTTTAAAGTCTACATGAGGACTAGTACCAACTTCATCATTCAATTGTTAAAAAACGGTGAGAAAGCTAGAACTCTACACGTACGATCGGGTCAAAAATTACTTCTTATTCTTACCAACGGAAAACCTACCATCGTTCTTAACACTTTTTTCTTAAATCTACTATTATTTTTATTTTCTTTTTTTTTACAATAAGATCTTAAAAATTTAATTTTTTGCTATTTTTGTGGGAAAACGGGTACGTGAGAACAAAACAATAAGCAAGTAACATCAAATCGATAGATTCCCTCCCCAAACTAAAACAAAACATTGTCCTCAATGTTTAAAGTCGGGTCTCTACGAAAATCTAAGCCGTTTATGAATTATGCAAAGATAAACGTGAATCGATAAGTTGAAGGATATGGATCTCCAACTAATTTCAACACACGGATGAGAAGTCGAGTGAAACCGGATTACAATACTCGACACGAGAGGTCTTAGAAATTGTTGGTTCAATCCTGCCAAAAATCCAACCAAACAACAAACAACAAGAAACCGGAAGAGGATAGCCACAACACATCACAACACTTTATTTAAGAAAATAGAAAGAAAATGGATAAGCATGTGGTAAACTCCTATGAAGAGGCTTGTATTTGGTCACCGAGTCACAAGCTCAACTCGATCCCTGAATTTAATTGTCCTTAGGGAGAGCAACACAAGAAACTTCCATTGAAAATGCCACCGGATTATGAAACGTGACGATGTCGGTGTCAAAAAATGGTATCTTCACTCCCAAAGGAGAGAAATAAAGGAAGAAAGAGAATGAAGGTCAAATCTGAAACAAGGGTGGAAAGGGTGGGTAAAATAACGATCATGAAATTATGTGGTTTAGAAACATCCTTAAATACTTTGATTATCAAAATACCCGCTTCGGGTTCGAGACATTTCTCAATATCCGGTGGTTCCGGTGGGAGGCGATGAAATTGACGGATCATCTTGATGGTCAAGGTTAGGTAACTCATTATCTTCATCTTCGGAATCATCATTCTCAACACCTGGTGGAATTAAATCATCTGGAACACGGAAAATATCGATCTCTTCTTGAACGGGTTACTATCCTCAATGGGGATAGGAGATCGGAAGAGACTCGATACTGAACTTCTGATGGAAACAATTTCTGTGACTGTGAAGTTGAAATTTCATAAAGCACTATCACAAGACTAAGACATTCCCTAAATTCACGATTATTCCTTGAAGGAAGTGTTAATGGTTCACCGGCGAACTCATGGTGAAGAGGATCACTTCTTAGAGAAAACGTAATCGAAGATTCATTTTGTTCTGGTTCATGACCGAAAATCACTTCGGAAACGAGATTATGGGTAGTATCGTCTCTAAGCAGATTATCAAAAAAAGTTATGTCTCCTTCTGAATCGAAATAACCTTCCTAAAAGTTAGAAGAAACTTCCATAGCAAGAAAAGCATCGATCTCATCATTATTGTCTTCTTGAGCAACCTTATCGGATAAAGGTGTGTTGAGTAAAATTGGCTCATCAGAAATGTTGGAATTTTTTATCTTGACATTTTCTTCCATCTCATCAAAAAGAGGATTTATAGTGCTAGATTTGAAATTGTCATTAAATTCAAAAAGAGGATTTGAGTGATCTTGAAAATTCTCTTCATGCAAGTCCTTCTTAAGAGTCGAATCATCATTACCCGGTGGTAACGAATCAAGAGGAGCAAGTTCATCGGCGAACTTTTCAATATTATCACTAGTCTTCACCGGAGAAGAACTAGGAGAAGGATCATCAGAATGAGTAGTGGTACTGCCACTAAACGGATCATCTTTTGAGAAATCGATTACAGAAATGGCGTGAACAAAATGCTTATCCTCGTTTTTCTTAGATTTATCAGCATAATAAACAAGTTCTTCCTTTCCTATTCTTAAAGTCAAATTTTCTTCGTACAAATCAATGAGAGCTTTTGCAGTACGAAGGAAGGGTCTTCCTAAAATAAAATGCACTCTTGGGTCTGGTTCAAAATTAACCACAACAAAATCCGCAAGAAAAGTGAAACCATCAACACTAACTACAACATCCTCGGCTATACCCATCGGGTGCATAACGGAACGGTTAGCAAGTTCGAGTGTCATTCTAGCAGGAGTCAAAGCTTCAAGCCCAAGTTGCTTGTAGATTGAATGAGGTAAAAGGTTAATGCTAGCTCCGGAATCGGCTAAAGTACTAGTCCTATTGAGCTCTTGTAAAGCACATGGGATAAGAAATTTTCCCGGATCTTCGAGCTTCTCGGGAACTTTGTTCATGATAATAGCAGAACATTCAGCATTCACAGTTGTGATGGTGATCTCCTCGAGTTTCTCTTTGTTCCTTAGCAACGAGCTTAGCCATTTGTTGAATTTTGGCATTTCGACGAGAGCATATTTTAATCCAATCTCTAAATGGAGTTGTTTGAACATCTTCAAAAACCGGCTATGTTGAGCACTTGGTTTATCGTTCTCTCTCACTTTCATCCTCTCGGGGTATGGAAGTTTAGATTGATACGAATTAGGTCTTGGAGAATTAAGATCTTGAATTTCAACATTAACAGTTTTCTTTGCTTTTGGTTTTGGAATTTCCATGAAAATGGATTCTTCTTCCTCCAGAGGTGGGACATGTGCGGTATTTTCCAAATTTAGATTTTGCACTTTTTTCGTTGACGTCTCCGGGTTTTGTTCGGGTTCTTTTGAAGGAATAGAAACATCGGGTGTAGGAACAAGAGGAGTTGAAGGTCCTTCACAAGGTTTACCGCTTCTTGTGGTGATAGTATTAACATGCTCACGAGGGTTAGTTACGGTTTGACTTGGAAGAGTACCCGATCTTGAAGTGGAAACGGTGCTGTTGTTGTGATAATTTTGCATAAAACCTAGCATCAAGTTTTAGAAAAATCATTTGTTTGCATTTAAGTAATCGTTTATAACTTCTTTGAAAATCGTTTTGGTTTCTTTGAAAATTATCCAACTTCATTTGCAAATTATTCATGTTCGCATCATTAGCCTTAGCATAACTCTCAAAATCCGTTTTCGAAACACTTTGAATTTGTGAAGTGGAAGGTAAAGCTTGATTAACCAAAGGTTGGTTTGTTGGTGGTTGGTATGGTGGGGTTTGATAAACGGCTCCTTGATTGTTTTGACGGTTTTG
Source organism: Tanacetum coccineum (assembly GCA_026074375.1). Lineage (NCBI taxonomy): Eukaryota > Viridiplantae > Streptophyta > Magnoliopsida > Asterales > Asteraceae > Tanacetum > Tanacetum coccineum. Next base: position 64,861 of record BQNB010013123.1, on the reverse strand, counting down.
GTTGAAATTGCCTCCACGGTTTTGATTCGAATTGAAATTGTTTCCTTGATATCGGCTTTGGTTTCCTTGGTTGTTTGAACATTTTGGTTGGTTTGAAACCGGGTGTCTATTTTTTGCCAATTAGGAGGATTTCTTTTGAACAAAATTACACGGCGGCGGTTGTGACATTGATTTAATGTTATCATGAAAACCAGGGAAAAATCGTTTCCTGTTAAGGTCGATTGTTGAAGTTATGATTTGATCCACATGTGACACAAACTTCCTCGATGCTTGACGGTAGCAGGCTATGTAGCTTCTTTTCACTAATCGCTTTCTCTAACGGTCAATCCAAATATTCATTTTCTCTTCAAGTAAGGCGGCCATTTGTTGAATCTCGAAAGAATTATTAGAAGGTGAAGAAGTAGAAGAAGGAGCATTCGTACTCGCTCTTGAATTCAATCGGAGCTTCCTGAATAACGCACTTTGGGATTTATTTCGAATATGGCTAAACTTCTCGAGCATCTTCTCTCGAAAATTGCCACCGCGGCGGTAATCTAGGGCACTCTTGATCATTGGGTATTCACGGGGCAATGTAACAACGTATCAAGTTGGTGTAATTCCGAGAAACCATGATGAGGACATTGACGAAGAAGTTCTTTGAAACGTTCCCATGCTTCGTTGAAGGTTTCATTCGGTTCTTGGTAGAAAGTAGTGATTTTGTTTCGAAGGTAAGTTGTTTTCGAAGGTGGAAAGAATTGGTTTATGAATTCGGGACTAGATCATCCCACTCTAGAATTGATCTAGGGGTTCTTATTCTAACAATCTCGGGCTTCACCGTCTAAAGAGAAAGGAAAAAGCAAAAGCTTAATCGAAGTGTTCGGAACTTCGGGATGTCTAAACGTTGAAGTAACCTTGTTGAAAAATCGAAGGTGGTTATGAGGGTCTTGTCTACCCGTGAACTTATTACTTTGCACAAGGTTGATCAAAGGTTGTTTAAGCTCAAAATTGTTTGCATTTATCGGTGGAACAACAATTGCATCTTCGTATCCCTCGATGGGGCTTGTAAACATCTGAGCCATGGTACGATTGTCGGCCATTGGAATCTCGGGTTCCTCAACAATAACCGTTGTTATTTGTTGTTGTCGACGATTTCGATTACGAGCTTAAGATCGAGTGCGCATGCACTAAAAATAAAGAAATTAAAAAGCAAACTAAAATTATACTATTTTTTTTGAAATTTTAATTTTTCAGGTTAGCGTAATCTCGTAAGTGACCCAAATGGCAAGTTTTTGAATCTTGGTTCGGTTTGGGAACTTTTCAAGTTCACCCGGAACTTATTATGATAATACTCATTGAAGGTTTATATGTTGGTGTTCTTTTACCAATTTGTGTTTTTATTTATATTTCTTTGATTTTTTTATTTTTAATATGATAATTATAATAAAAAACGACAAGAAAATATTTTTTACTATTTATCCTTTTTTAATTTTTTTTGCATTTTGAACTATTAACAAAAATGAAACTTTCGAGGACGAAAGGATCTTCAAACCAAATTCAACAAACGTAAACGACGGAATCTTTAACACAAGTCCCGGCAACGGCAGCCAAAACTGATGTGTACTTTTATACCGCAAAAATATCTAATAAAATATATGCAAAAAGAGCAATTTAAGAAAATTCCCTAAGGAAAATGCACTCTTAAAGCTATATAATTATATATATATATATATATATATTATATATATATATATATATATATATATCTTATATATGAAAAATATATATATATATAATATAATACGTATATTTAACCGGGAAGTATGATCACCCGGGTCGTTTCCCCAACGACTTGTGAAATTGAAACCTTGCTTTAGCTTGGATTATGATTTGAATGAGAGAGAAGATATTTTTGAGTTTCTATAACCACTAATTAAAAGCAACAATTAAAATGAACAATTAAAAGCTATTAAACACTTAAACAAATTAACGGGAGCAACTAAAAGCGACAAATAAGCAATTATACTAAAATTAACTCCTAAAAATGTAAACTAAATTTCTAAACCTAAAATAGGACAAAAGAAAATTTTAAGAAAAAGAAAAACATTTTTTTTGATTTTTTTTATTTTTTTATGAATTAAAAACTATTTTAATCTAATTAAATCCTAAAAAAAAGTAAATTAAGTACTAAAAATTTAGAAAAATGATTTTTAAACTTAGAAAAGTTTAAAGTAACATAAAAACTCAGAAAACTATTTTTAAAATTAAAATCCTATTTTTAAACTTAAAATTAAAAGCTCAAAAATGAAAATTAAAATCTAAAAGTGGTGAAATTGATTTTTCTTAATGTAAACCTAAAGCTATTTTTTATAAAACTAAAAACTATTTTTTTTATTTTTCTGAAACTTTTTCTATTTTTTATGTATTTTCAAAAATTTAAACCTACGAAAAATCCTAGTAAATTATAAAATAAAAGGAATAATCTTAAAAATTCAGGTAAAATCTAAAATGCAACAAAGATTTAAGGAAATATAAAAAGAAGGTGTCAGCTTAACAAATAAGCTCAATAAGCCCGTAGTTAAGCTACGGCTTATTAACTAAAAGGGAAATGAGAATGAGTTTAAAGATTAAATGGAAAGAGAAAAGGTTGGATGAGCTAATGTAGCACAATGGTTAACACACATGGAATATAAGCAGGAGGTCATGGGTTCGAGGCAGGCAAACCCCTTTTTGCTATTTTTTATTTATTTTCACTTTTTGCAAAAACTAAAAGTTAGAATTTATAAAGGACTTAATTTTAAGCACTTTTAATAAATGTAGCATAAGCTTAAACTCAAAGACAAGCTCAGAAAGAGCTTTTAAAGTTCTGCCTTCAGTAAGAAGGCTTTTGAGCTATTTTTAGCTTATTTGGACTAAAAGCTTTGCACAAGCTTTAATATAAACTCAATTCTAAATCCAAAAGCTGTTCTAGATTCCTTGTGATGTCTACAAGCTAGAAATGAAAAGCTACTTAAGCTGAAAACACATTAAGCTAACTGAAATAGGAGATTAAAAGGCTAAACTCAGGAAGAAACTTAAAAAGCTTAAAATCTGTTTAAGCTAAAAGACACATTAAGCTATATTAGACTATGGACTTTTGAAAACTTATTAAACAACTATTAAGCTATTAAACTAATTGATAAAACCTAATCCTACAAGCTAGAAATTAAGATTTAAAAGCTAACTTTTGTTGCTACTAATTTTGGTGTTATGATGATTTTTATGAAACTTTTGCCAGCCAAATTTACCTAAGAATAAGCTAGTATGTAAAAACAAATCTTAATCTATATTAAGCTATAAGATAAACGATACAGCTACTTAAATTTCAGAAACCTAAAATATAGATTTTCTACTTAGATGAGACTATAGATCGCAGTACTAATATCTTGTTAGTACTGCTGATGCAAAATGCAAAAGCCAAAAAACCAAATGTGCAGGGTATACTAGTGAGGTTAAGCCTGCCACTTAACACTCTTTTTGAAGTGTGGTTAATCAAAACAAGCAAGAACCAAGCCTTGTCTGTTTGGTTCAAATTGCACAGTGAAAACATATTAAAAATTCCCCTGGTGCACAGACAATGATATTAAACCCTATCTTTTTCAAATTTGAATTATGACCTATGAAAACTCTTTCTAAACTAGTTAAAAATGATTGCACAACTATCTCAAACAAAGTTCACAATGCAGTTTGACTTTAAGAGGTCAAACTGCTAAAAAACCAAACACTCCTTAAGGTTTATGACAGATTTAAAAAACTTTTGAAAATGAATTCTAGCTTTAAAACCTTTGATACCAGATAGTATTTAGCTTAAAACAAACTTAACTAACCATGATTTCAATGGATTACTGGAAATCAAGGATCTATTACTATGCTTATTTATTTTTGATTTGTTAATGGTTTGTATAGACAAGTTACGGGAAATACTATTGAGCTACAACTCTCATAAGCTAAAACAGATTAGTACTTAATAATAATAGCAAGATTAACACAATTAACACTTCAAATAAGCAACTAAATTAAGCTAATAAGCAGATCTATACTAATAAACTATTATTAAGCTAAATATTGAAAAACAAGGAAAGTAAAGGAAAACTTACTTGAAGCTTTAGCTAAACAAAAGCTAGATGCTCAAATGAGCTTATCAACAGCTCTGGCTTATCCTAGAATAAGCCAGTGATAGTCCATGGGATCCCTTTCATCTTTGGATCCCCTTCCATTAGCTCAAATCCCAAATAAGACAAGGTATTACTTCTGATTTTAAAGTTAAGGTGTTCTTAGGGTTTGTTTAAGCTTAATAAAAAGCTTAAAGACTTATTAGAGCTATTGAGAGCTTATATGAGCTTTTAGCTTATTTGTGGAGAAAAAAAATGAGAGCTTATTAGATTAACAAAAGAGCTTGAGACAGATTAAGAGTAAATCTGATTCATTAACATAAAACTTTCATTACATTACTTTAGAAAGGAAAATACAAACCATTTAAGAAAACTTATCATTAAATACGATATTTAAGCCTATAACTAAAAGCTACTATATAAAAACTAGATGGTGGTGTGTGTGATAGTGAGGCTATTTATAGCCTGTTGATGAAGATTCTAGGCCTTGCCTTGCTTCCCAAGCTCCTTTCAATCATGCCCGTACAATTCTTTAATGATTGGCAAATTATTTTTAGCCGTAAGATCACTAGGTAGCTCACATGGATTGCCAGCGTGGCAATCTGTGATTAAGACACCTTGTGTTTCTTCTGGGCATAATTTAGGGTAAAAAATGAGTCCCCTTGTGCTTCTTTGCCATAGCCACGAGTAAGTCTTTGCTTGTGAGCCAATGAAAGCTTTGATTTGACTTAATTATCCCTGCCATTGTGTTCATTGTCCCATGAATTGTCCTTAATGAGCCTCAATTAACAAAACCCCTTTGATTTGACTGGTGGGTAAAACGGGGAAGAAGAGTGAACAGTAACACTCTTTGGCGCCTTTTTTTTATAACTGAAATAGGTAAAAACGTTTTAAACTTTGGAGTAGTTGCAAATTCAGTCCCTCTCTTTGTTTATAAAAGTGTAAGGTAAAAGGTCTTTGGAAAATGGCAACATTGGTCCTTGTAGTTTTATAAAAGGGGTGTTTGGCTAGGGTTTGGGCTTTGTTGTGGGCTCTTGTATCCAGGTAGGGTTTTTAAAGGGTAATAAAGGCCCATTAGGCTTTAGGGACCTAATATGTAACTTTTGAAACTTGGAGGACTCAAATGGTAATATTAGAGTATTTGTCCTTTTATGGTTGACTTTTGTTGACTGAGGTTTGACCAGGGGGTTGACCACAGCTTTGACTTTTTTGACTTTTCCTGCTTTTGGCTTTGCATCTCTGGCTTCTTTTGTGCTCTTCCGTTCCTCGTGTCTTTGTTTGCCCGTTTTTGACGATTTTCTTATGATTTTTGATATATCCGTACCTGCATACACAAAACATAAAAACAAGCATATCTTTGCCATTTTTAGTGTATTTGTGGTCATTTAGGGTCGTTTTTGGTATTAACGGATATGTGTATTTTACACTTATCAGTATCTAACACTGTAACCCGTGCCTCTAATGCCCTGCTGTAAGCCTCAAATCTAGCCAAGTCCTGACGGGTCTGAATACTCTCTTGCTTGTAAGCAAGTCTCTCTCTCCTCAATACCTCAATCTCAGCTCTCACAGCTGCACGATCCTTCTGGGCATGTGATTTCGTGAGGTAAAATCTGACCTCTCTCTACTGCGGACATTATACCTGTAAACTGATGCTCAAGTTGACCACCTCTACGGCGTTGACCACCTTACGGCGTCCATTCATTCTCCTCTCAGTATTCTCGGGACCCTGTCTCTACAGAGTCCTACAGAATGCCAATCGACCCCTACAAGCCATAGTGGTGTCCTGCTGTCGCATAGCTAGCAGATCAAAACTCTCCCCAACCTCACACCTAGGTCTGGGAGCAGTAAGTAGTAGCCTCTTCTGAGGCGGCGTGTCAGCCTCGGGAATATTAGCTCTGCGGCTAGTGGATGGTGTAGGTAGTGGTATAGCTAACAATGGTGGGGTCCCTGATGGGAGTAGTGGATGATAGGTAGATGGTGCTGCAGCTCTCATCTGAGCCATGGCTGCTCTAGTACGTGGGGGTCGGATAAGTGAGGGTAAAAAGGATGGTGGTGGTGGAGGTGCAGAAGCAACCTCAGTAATGTATGCCTCTATAGGTGCCTCATCCTAAGCTGGCACTAAGTCCTTAGGGTGCTCAGGCTCAGAAATGTACACTGATACATGATCCTCCAGCTCCATGGGATCAGGTACATACTCTGGAGAACGTGGTGCGTGCTTCAGTAACTGTCTGGTAGCCTCCTCGTAAGGATCCTCAGATGGGATACTCCATGATCATGCCTCAGAGTGAACAGAAGTATAGGTAACTGCGGAATCTGCTGACATGACTACTATGACCAGCAGAAATAACTTATATGAGTATATTATATAAGGCTCTTATTGTAATATACATAATATATTATAACCACGTATATCAATTATGAATGCATCTAGTCCAACTAACTAATGCAACAACTAGTGTGTGTCCTGTAAAAACCCCTTTGTATGAATGCAATGTTTGAAAAACGGTTATAGTCTAGCAAAAACATTTGACATGGTTCTCTATAACCTTGGCTCTGATACCAATCTGTAACACCCCCAAATTGGTTCGCAGCGGAATAAGGGTCCGGGGCGTGTTACTTCATAGATCAATAACACAAGATGTATATAGAACGACCAAAAAAAGCATTTAAAATGATACATTGGATATTACAAAGTATTTGTTACATAGGCCGAAGCTTCACTTGTCCACTTGTTCAAAATTACAAAGATTTCTAGCCCATAACGTTATACAAAATGTATGCGACAAAATCTTTAATGCCATGATATCCAAAATCAAAACCACCCATGTATCCTTGCATCTGTGGCCTATGGACCACCTGAAAGACATTGCTTTAAAACGTCAACCAAAAATGTTGGTGAATTCATAAGGTTAGTAAAATTTAATATGCAGGACCGCAGACTTTCCTATGTAATAGCAACAACTGCTGACATTCAAAATCCGATTACGTTTTCCTAGTCATGACAACTGACGTCGACCATTATTTCGCAATAAATAATATATAATGCTATTCTGCCCGATCAGATGTTCAACCCTAAACATTCCCAAATCACACAGCTATAAACGTTTCATTCTCGGTGATAGCCGAATTACCCGAACGGGGAGGTCAATCCCAAATAGATCTATTCATAACATTCGCGCTCACATAATGTAATTCACAATTACATCTATGCAATTGACAGTTCATGATAATGGGCTCAACTTGGGTTATCGCTACTTAGGCAAACACGTAATCAATATAAAATATACACTTGCGTCCAATTTATAAAACAAAGCATGTTTCCACCCCAAAGTTATAAATCATTGAAATCGTAAAAATGTGGGGCTATGAACTCACCTCGAGTACTGGATATATCCAATAATAATCACAGAAAGCCGCGTCACGTAAATGATCGAATGCAACCTAAATGAACATAGGTCGTATAAGCACTAATCGCTTTGATTAACTAACATCATATACAAGTCTATGTTAGTTACATCATACTATCGTTCGGGCTATCATAATTTAAGAGGTCATGTAGTGACGTATGAGGAGCTAGGACACTTTAAATCGTAAATCCAACAACTCGTCGATACGCCACCCCGAAGAGGCCTCATTATGAAACTCCCTAGTAATATAGTACTTTGATAACCACATATAATTCTATATAGCTTCATCACCGTCTATTTGTAATTTAGAAATCGTTGTTATAGAGTGAAAACGTTTATAATTACAGTTTTAGTAAAACTGGCATAACTTTCGCGTTTTAAGCCCAATTTTGACGTTTCTTATGCCCACGCTTTCGTATTAGGACGAGTTATCATAATTTGGACCTCCTGGTGAACAGTAGCTTTTACTGTTCACACCAGACCCTAAATATATTTATATAGTTTTTGTTATCTTAAAACTTGTATACGTCGTATTTTCTTCGTTATAGCTCCGTTTTAGCGATATTTCGAGCATGTTCTCATAATTGAAAGTTCTATTGATTTATGAGGTTTACAAAAATAAAAGTTTTTGTCATGAATAATAACTTTTATAATTTTTTTTATAAAAGTATTAATTGTCGTAAACTCGCGAAATTCATAACTCATTCGTTATTAATTGAAAACTTACGATTCTTATCATTTTGGAATCCTAAAAATATGTACAATATGTGAAAAATACTAAACTTTCTGTTTATATAATTTTTATAAATTGTTTTATAAAAATTCTTTTATAAATTCGTTTATTTATCGTATCACTTGTTTTTAACGTAACTTTTTCGTTATTTATCCGTTTGACAAGTTTTTTACCTTTTCGGAATCGTAGTGAGTCGTACTATTATATAAAAACATAAAATAGATAGGTAAAAATTCAGATTTTGGACATAATGTTGGAGTTAGTTTGTTAGGTCCATTTTTAACCTTTGTTTCCATTTTTACCATTTTTGTATTTCACCACAAGTCTCATAAATCGCACGTTCTTGTAATTGAAAGTTCTATTTATTTATGAAGTTTTATCAAAAAACTAATGTTTCTGTCATGAACAGTAACTTTTTATAAAAATAGTTTTATAAAAATATTTTTATACTACTTTAGTATATAAAACTTCGCGTAATTATACTTCTTCGTTTTAATCGAATAATTACGTTTCTTATTGTTTTGGAATCCTAAAAAAATATTGTATAATCTTTCTAATTACAAACTTTCTGTTTTGTATAATATTTATTAAAGTTTTTTTATTAAATCCGTTTAATTAACGTACAACTCGTAATTAGCGTATCTTTTCGTTATTAATCCGTTTTTTCGAGTTTCTTACCTTTTTGGAATCGTCATGAGACGTATTATCTTTATAAAATGTCAAACCCACTGTATGAAATTCGAAATCCAAACAGCCCCTTTTGTATCTTTTATATAATTAATTATATACTTGTTTTATACATACTTTTCAACAATTTAAAATACTACAATTCCTTTATAACTCATAATATACTTATGTCATATATATTATATAGTCCAAGATAACAAGTTCCATATGAAAAAAGTGTTAAAATCCTAATCAAAGTAAGTTATCTCTTTTACATTTGGTTTAAAACCCTAAATGGTGATTTAACTATATAGAACATATATACTTATAAAAATGAGAAATACAATCTAAACCCTTGTTTAGATTTTTAAACCAAGCTTGCAAACAAGAAAAACCCTAGTTTTCCAAATATAAACCCTAGCTTCCTTTTCTGATATAAATACTTGTAAAGGCTTGATCAAACCCTTAAACCATCTTGAGGTATCTTAGATATAGTGTATGAAAGCTTGTAAATGAGTTGTATAAAAAGATTGTATGGTTTGTTCTTGGTTTGTCTATTTGAGCCGTGGGTTTGGTCAAGAGAAATGGGAGAGTTTTTTTTTGATCTTTTGCTAAGTGTTTTGCATGTATGTTTTATCTATCTAATGCATTACTTGTTTTTACTGGTAAGATAGTAAAAAGAAGAAATAGTGGTCAAGGAACTTTTAGATCATGGTTTAAGGAGAGTTTTGGTTCTTGGTTTCTAGTCAAAGGAACATGGACTAGGCTATGTTAATGGGAGCTAGGAAGTACAATGACCTAGTTGAAAGTTTTATTTCATTTTTCTTGGATCACAATTGCAACAAATTCGGCCTATATGAGATTTTTTTATTGAATATATTTTTGTAGTCTTTTCTGTATATGGTCTATAATGTGGGTATTGTTGAAAAGCATAGTTTTATTTAACGTGGTTCCAGTTTGTCTAATAAGTACTTTATCGCGAAACGTAATAATTTAACGTAAACCAATAAAATTACAAATGAACCAATGACCCATAAATTATTCTCAAATATAATTATGTATTCACTTGATGATGTAAACGTTTGATGGTTTGATGCCCGTTTACATTGAACGCAAATTTTTACCTTATGCGATTTAACTTAACTTTTACGATTAAAAGCAAACGCGTACAATATTAAAAATAAGTAGTGAATTTATTGACGTCGTAAATGACCCTAAAACATGGGGTGTTATAAAAATCACCTGTGTTCGATTTTCTAAAACAAGCATGTATCTCCCTCGCGGGTTTTTAAACAACGAAAATGTCTTAAATGCGAGGCTTTGAAGCTCACCTCGCAGATAAGAATAGTGACGGTTCAGAAATCACGAAAGCACGGAACGTTCGAAAAAATAATCAACCGCGACCTAAAATTAACGGTGCGTATTAAATTCAAGTCGATAATATTTATCGATATCATTATATATATAATATGTAATAGTAATATATTGATCAATTAGTTTAGACATTGCACACTTTTTAAATCTTCAAAATTACTAGTTGCTTATTTAGCCTTCTTTTAAAATCAATAAAAATATGAAGTCCACATGAGCCCAACATGCCCATTAGTAGGCCCAATATGATTATTTGGGTTGTAAAATTTAAAGTCTTGAATTTAAAGTACTAAATTTTTTTTTTTTTATTATGGTCCAATAGGTTGGCCCAATAAGGCTCAATGGGTTAGATTTACATATTTAAGCTTATAGTGGTTAAGTTGGTCATTTTGGGCTTTTGGGCCCAATTCAACTTAAGGCACCCTAATTCTAAAAATTTATGTGTCCGGGCTTCGGGTTAGTCTTATGATCAGTATATTAACCATTTTATAAGTCCCGACAAGTGGGTCCTACCACCTCGGGTTTCTACCCAAAAGTTATTTACAAGTTTTCCCGCTTTTTAGTAAAAAGTTTATAATTTTTATCTTATGAAAGTTGCCGAAATTTCTAAACCGTAAAGGGTATCGACTTCATTTTTACCTTCCCGGATTCATTTATGAGTCTATTTTATTTATTTGAGGGTTTCATTATTAAACTTATACCAAAACGTGGTCTAAAGGCCCAAGTTCTACACTAGTGTCAAAACTGATTTTGGCTCTTCTTTTTTGGTTTCACCGTTTCGGCCGCCATTTACAAACCGTAAGGAACTGGAAAACCATCCAATTATATTAGGTTCTACATAAGTTTAGCTACAACTCTTAGTTTTACCTTTTTAGGGGTCAGTATACAAATTTTATGAGTTCTGGGTCGTGCAAAACAGTATGTCAGTTTTTGACCAAATCTACCATTTTGGCCATAACTCTCTCATCGGGTGTCGTCACAAAATGGTCCAATCGGAATATCATCACAAGACATTTTTCTACAACCTATGAGTCCAATACACATCCACAACCTACTGATTTATTTCAAATCCCACGTTCTTCCAGGGATTCAGAATTTCTATATGTTTAATTCCATTCTTGTTCTCTATAACTTCATTTTAAGTGGTTCATTCATGCATGCAATGTCCAAATCTTCAATACCAATACAATACTTTCATTTACAGTAGTAAATGTAAATATAATACATATGATATAAATAAAATTTTAAAAAGTATTATCAAGAGAAAAACCTCACAATTTGTGCAAGGTGTAAGTTTTCCATGTAACCACTTCCAAAACCTAAGCTTATTTTACCCAACTTCTTTTGAACAAATAGAGAATATTTTACTCCAAATTTTATACCACCATATAAGCTGATATTACCAGCTAAAAACACCCAAATAATATTCTTTTGAAACCTTGCATTAAAAAACACCCCCGCACAAGACACTACACTAGCATTATTTTTATTGACAACAATGATTTGGTTTTGTTAAATTATGAAATGGGAATTTTGGCGTGGTATAGGTGGCGTCTCCAGGGAGAAAAACCAAGAGAAATCTAAATTTTGATGGTTGTATGTATGTGTTTTGGACGTCAAAGGGAGGCTTTTTAAGTGGATTTGACCAGAGTGAACATTGTGTCCCATGGAAAACACATAAAAAAATGACAGCCACAAGTTGATGTGAGTATTTCACATCTGATTTTTTTTTATTTAATAGTAAATTTAGTATTTAGGGTATAAATTTTAAGATGGGTGGGTTGTTTTGAGGATAACGGGTATTAACGTAAAATATAACGAAAGTTAAGGCGGAACCAACGAAGTTTAAAACGAACAAGATAAAATAGTTAGACATAATCGAGATATTTTCGGAAAATCTAATTACGAAGGGTACGAAACGGATTATTAAATTCATAGCACGGCCTATTAAGGTTTAAATTAATCGAAGAATTACTAATCAAGTAATTGAAAGCTAGGGGTTGTTTGCTAAACAAGGGTTTAGATCATTTTGTTCATCACCGTACATCATATTAAGGTTATCTAAAAACCTTAAACTCTTTACATTTGTGATTTTATGCATATATAATGTTTGTATAGTTAATCACCATCTAAGGAACTTATCTACATGAAAAATGGATTTTTACACTTGTTTATGATTTGGTAAACTTTTATATATGTTATATGGATGTTAATATCATGTTATAATAGAAATATAAGTATTGTACAAGTGTGATTTATGTATAAAAAGTGTATATAAACAAGTTACCTAAAAAATCTATATGTAAAAGTTCATGAATAAATAAGTATGTACACATATGGATCTTGTGATTCTTGGACAATATTTGGACAAATAATAGACTAGGGACCCTAAGGATGTAAGACATGTGATATATGGTGTTGTAAAGGACTTGTAACAAAGTGGTTAAACCTAAAAGTTATAAAAACAAGCTTAAACATGTTTTAAGAAAAACTTCAAATGTTTCTGTTTTAATTCAAAATATAACTTATTTATTTTATATTTTTATAAACTACTACATGTCATGAGGATTCCAACCATATAAGAAACTTAAAAATCCGCTTTATAACGAAGGAGATACGTAGTTTACAAGTTATATGATAATAAACGGTTTATAAAAGAAATTTTATAAAAACAAGTTACAAAATACTTCTGATATATAAAATGGGATATTTTTCTCAAATAGTACATATTTTTAGGATTCCAAAACATTAAGAATCATAATTTTTGGATCAATAACGAAGGAGTTATGAATTTCTCAAGTTTACGATAATTAAAGTTTATAAAAATAAATTTATAAACTATGAACAGTAAAAATCACTATTCATATCAGATATATATATTTTTGAAAAATATCATACTTTGATAGAACTTTTAATTTCAAAGACGTGCTTGAAAGAATCACTAAAATCAGAGCTAAAACGGATAAAATACGGCATTTACGGGTTTACGACAAATAAATTTTATAAAAGTGCATGAACAGTAAAAACCACTGTTCAATATTGAAAATGTAATATTTTGATATATTTTGATACGTCGTCTTAATACGAGAACGTGGACATAAGAAACGTAAGAAACGAGCTTAAAACGATAAAGTTACGCCATTTTTACTAAAGAGATATTTATAAGCATTTTTACTTTATAAATATGATTTCATAAACGCAATTAGATGGTGATGTAGCTATATAGAATTATATATGGTATTAGTTAATCAAGGTGCTTAGTACTTATACGACCTATATAGGATTAGGTTGCATTTGGCCATTATCGTGATGCATTTTCTGTGATATATTTGTTATCACTCACTCAAGGTGAGTTCATAGCCCCATGTTTTACAATTACAATGATTTACAAGTTTTGGGGTGAGAAACATATGCATGTTTTTTTACAATTGGACGCAAATGGACATTTTTATATTATGATTACGTGTTTTCCTAGGTAACAATACCTAATGAGCCCATTATCATGAACTATTAAATTACTAAATTGTAAGCGCGAATGTTATAAATAGATCTATTTGGGGGTGACGCCCCCATTTGGGTGATTAGCTATCATCGGGAAAAAACGTATACCATGTCGGATTTGGGATGTTCCGGGTTGAACATCATCAAGGACAATGTAGGCAATTTTATATTGCAATTCATATATGTCGAGCTTCAATATCATGAGCTTAGGGAAACGTAATGACATTTTTGTGATGTTTGCATTTGATGTATTATCACGGGGGAAATCTTGAGGTCCTACACTTATATATTTTACAAACCTATGAATTCACCAACATTATTGTTGACGTTTTAAAGCAATGTTTTTCAGGAGGTCAATAAGGCACGAGGTGCAAGGGGATACATTGATGGTTATATTTGGATGTCACATGCTTAAAGATTTGGTTGCATTACATTTTAGGGAAAACATTTGTTATGAACTAAAATCTTTGTATAATTAACAATGAACAAGTTAAGTTTCAGGCTTTTTGCAACAAACAATTTGCTAAATCCAACGTATCAATTTTAAACGACTTTTAATGGTCGTTATGTATATATCTTGTGCTATTAATCTATGAAGTATCACCCCAACCCATATTCCGTAGCAACCCAATTTGGGAGTGTTACAGTAAATGCAAACCCGACACGGTGATTTATAGTGGTTCGGTCAAGAATCTCCTCTTCGCCCTACTCCACTCCTCGAGTACCCAACTCGAGATTTACTTCACTAGTCAACAAGCTCCCTTAAGGCAGAGAAAACCGTACACAAGTAGCTTACACCAATTTCCGACACTAAGCCAAATGTCGAGTTATAATCTTAGCTAGAACCGATCTACCACACGTAGCTTACACCAATTTCTGGCACTAAGCCAAATGTCGAGTTCTGATCTTAGCTAGAACCAATCTACCTCATGCTTGTATTTTAAGGCCTAAAATACTAACCATCCTTACAAGTATTTACCTCACCTAATCATGATCAACCCGATCTAACTATTACACACGAACACAAGAGATATGAATGAATTACAACATACAACACAATCGTAACTACGTTACGTAAACACAACCTAAACTATAATAATTCCTATCTTGGAGATTATGAGTATTTTTTTCTTGCACTTGGAGGAATAAGCTTGAATCACTTGAAAACAAATGCTTATAATTAAATGATCAAAGGTTTTTAGAATATGTGTGAGATGTATAAACTGATTTAGGATAGAAAGAAAACAGGTGCAAAAGGTGAAAAAAATATGTGGGAACAGTCCACTATTTATAGGCAGAGCTGGGAGCCGTTTTACATGGCCGACCCCTTTAGCTACCTTGCCGGCCCCCTTATCACTAAGGGGGCCGCTCATACCTATAAGGGGGCCGCCCATAGTAGGACGCTCCCAATTTTATCTTTTTTCATGGGAGGTGTTTTCTAGAGCAGTTTTGTTCATTTTGAGGGGGAAAATTTAAATTCAAAATATTTATTTTGAATAAAACATTTCTTGTAAATACAAAAATAATTTGTATAAGTTTTAAAAATGTTTGTTACATTTTATAAAAAAATGTAAGGTTTAGAAAAATTAAATTCCTTTGATCATTAAATAAATTAAGCATTTATTTATTCATACCTTTTAAGTGATTTACGTCAGGTGCAAACTTAGTTGAAGCAGACTTGAGACGTCGAGAGATGTTGTCGTATGAATACTTTGATGATTTGTGATTACGAGTAACTTGAGCACTTTACGTTATGTGTTATAACTTACATGTTTGTCATCACCAAAACACAAAGAGAATGTGTAGATTAAATATCATAATATTTCTACCAACAATCTCCCTCTTTCTGATGATGACACAATATGTAAACTATAACTCATAGTAAAATGTATAAGTTACTTATTTACACTTCTTCTCTCCTTTTTATCGAAACAAAAAGGTGGACACTCCAAGCCATTCATTCCATTAGATGAGACTTTTACTATACTTCAATCCTTGAACCAAAGAGGCGAGCTTGCATCATCCCTAGTGAAGTCTTGCTCATATTAACCCTGTTTAATCATCCTAAGATATCTACTTAGACACTCGAGCACCCCTTAGCTCATTGCACTCCTATGATACTTGCCTCCCACTATAGATTGACTCAAGCGGATCCATGAATCAAATATGTTACGAACTCTTAACCTACATCAAGGATTAGTTTTGTGCAACATAATATATATATAAGAGAAATATTATAGGGATAGAATACACATATCAAGAAATGTGTAGATGTCTTAACGGTTTCAAATGTAATGACTTTGACATTTGTCAATGCTCTCCCTCGGTGGATGCTCCCCTTTGTTTGGGGCTCCAGGGAATCGAGCTAAGGAAGTGTGCTACAAAACAAAGTTAGTAGACAAGCGCACATATATATAATGACGATGATTGCTATATATATAGCAAGACACTAGTGGGGAACATAACATGCATGTCTTAGGTATATGCACTCTAAAGTATGACACTCAAAATGAAAATTCAAAACTTAGACACATGTAATCATTGTTTTAATAACAACAACCTAAATCCAAGATAAAAGGAATCATGACGTATGCTTTAAACATGACAATGTTTAGGAACCAATGATAAGATTCGATCGACACATGCTTAAGGAATAAGACTCGACCAACACCCTTTGGAATTATACTGACTTTAATAAACGAGAACAATATTCGTTTATTGATTGACACACTAATATTGTGAGAATGACTTCTTCCAAGATGTCATTTGGATAAGGATTATTTATGTATTTTGAATGAAATGTTATGATATCATCATCTAACCAAGACAATGATTTGGATTCAGATAGATTTTCGTCAAGGGTTGTATTGAGAGATTCTTAATCAAGGTTTCTTTTTTAAGCATTATGTATGCTTTTCATGATTGGGGTGTTTAAGGATAAACATTATTGTAAGACTTTAGGTCAAATTAAATGTTGACGGTGAGGTTGATTTGTTGAGGAAACATACTCTAAATGTAACATTTTAAAACAAGATGAATGTTACTAATATCTTGGCGAGATATGCCAAAATAATACTCTAAAAAGAGTTGAATAAAATAAGATGAAGATGAAAATGATATGCTCTTGGATGTGAATGAAAATGATCTTATAATGTGAAAATACAAAGAAGAATGAGCGTGAATAGAGATGGAAGGTGTTGACTAAAGGTTAACAAAGACGGTTTAGAATAATATATCGTGAATGAAGAGGGAATGTGTTGACTAAAGGTTAACAAAAATGTGATGACTCGATAACACTTGAAGCTTGAATATCTTCTTTGTGTTCTTCACTTACTAGTAAGTGGAAATTTTTGGATGGTTATAAGGCAGATGTAGGATATTTTGACGAGATCATTTCATAAAGTTCGTATGTGAGGACTAACGTTTGTTAGTGACGTGATTGATTACGAGTGTAAAGGTTGTAAGGATTGAGTTTTGAGAATGAGACGCATTTCATAACAAAATTCACTTGACTTTTGACAACATAGGCAAAAATGCTTATGAGTGTGGGGATATGACTATGGCTCGTTGATCCATAGAGAGGCATCAAGATGGGATTAGATTTGTGTATTGAGAAAAGTGGTTCAACATCCATGGGTTGTAGTGGTGGTAAGTCACTATTAGATTGTGGAAAATGGTTATATGGTAAATCTTCTTTGTGAAGTTGACTAAGTGGATGACTCGGTTTTTCATTTCACTTTGGTGGTTAGAGGATGTACTAGAACTAGTGACCCCTAACAAGTGTGATGAATAGTTATGAGGTTTGAGTGTATGCTAGAAGTGTATCTTGTGGATTTTGTGTATGATCGACATACGGGTTAAGAGGCTTGAATTAATTTAGGTTTAGTGCATGGGTGACTTGAGTTGAATAATGAATTAGTTGTGTGATCATAAACACCCGTGTTTTCATTAAGACATTGACGACTTCGTTAAAATCTTACTTTTTTCCTTTTGTATTGGTACGCGTTTGCGTTAAATCATAACTGTTTAAACGTTAAGTTAAATCGCGTACGCTAAAAAAATTAGGGTTCAATGTAAACGGGCACCAAACAATTAAGCGTTTACATCAATCAAGTATTAAATAATTATTTTGAGAATAATTATGGTCTTTGTTCATTTTATTTTTATCGGATACGTAAAGTGTATACGTTTCGCGATAAAATACGTTTAGGCATACCCGGAACCACGTAAATTAATCTACGCTTCAACAAATGCTTATTTTTAATTTCAATAACCAAAGTTTATAAAATTTATCCATGGTTATATCATATGGGACGCCCCATATACAAGAAATAAGCAAGACTTATAAAAAGTGCAAGTATACTTTCATTTTCTTTACTTAGCAAGATAAATAAGCTAGTCATTTCCATCCTTGAATTCATGGGATAATCTACACAAAAGGGGACATAAGGATACAAGTATTAATAACTAGGCAAGGTGCAAGTATGAAGTTGCAAGACTTATAAGCATGACTAGTGGTTTTGACCACTAGTCACACTTTTAGCCTATGCCGGCCATCCCTCCCCCTCTCTTAGTCATTATGGTCTTTGATTTATACACTAGGCTATCTCTTATATTATATATACTTTCAAGTAGTAAGAAAGGCAACTCATACACTTCAACACTTTACCAAAAATCAAAACCATCTTCTTTTTTCTCTCCATATAGGCCACGACATCAACACCCCTTTTTATACAATCCATACCTTGATTTTCTAAGAGCATACACACATACACACATCATTCCTAAGATATACTAAGATGTTTCCAAGCATTGGTTAACCATTTACAAGTATTGAAGAAAGTTTTGCAAGATTAGGGTTTTCTAAGAAAACTAGGGTTTTCAAGTGTGCAAGCTTGGGTTTAAAGTCTAAACAAGGGTTTAGCACATATTTCTCATCATCATCATTCATCACTAAGGTTACCTAAAACCTTTATCTTTTCATTTTCATGATTTTATATGCATATGATGTTTTATATAGAAAAATCACCATTTAAGACTTTTGAATATGTAAAAGGGATTTTTACTTGTGATTATGCTTTTGTACACTTTTTCATATGATATTAGGTTGATAATATCATGTTAAAATGGATCTATAAGTGTTATACCATGTTGATTAAGTGTAAAAATGATTATGTACAAATTAGGGTTTATAAAGTTACTTAATATGTTACAAGTAAAAGAAATGCAAATGGCATGTTAATCTTGTTTATGGACTTTTAGTGATGTTATATGAACACTAAAATAAGGTTATAATGGAAGTATAAGTGATGAACAACCTTGGTTAAGCTTAAAAAGTGTTAATGAAAGATTAGGGTTTTTAATGATTTACATGAAAAGCTACAAGTAAATGTGTATAATTAACTTGATAAACTTGTTAATCTTGATAATTTGGATATATGAGGACTATGATGAACTAATGGACTTTATTATATGTAGGACATATAATATATATATAGTATAAAAGACTTATGGTAAAATACAAAGTTGAAAGTTATAGAAACAAAGTTTACATATGGAATCAAGAAAGACACCATAACTTTCTGTTTTAATTCGACATACAACCTGTCCACTTTATATTTTTATAAAATAGTATGTCTCATGACGATTCCAAAAAGCTAAGAAACTTGAAAAACGGATAAATAACGAAAAAGTTACGGTAAAAACAAGTTATACGATAAATAAACGAAATTATAAAAGATTTTTTATAAAACAATTTATAAAAATTATATAAAATAGAAAGTTTAGTATTTTTAACAGATTACACATATTTTTAGGATTCCAAATTGATAAGAAACGATTTTTTTAATTAATAACGAATGAGTTATGAATTTCGTGAGTTTACGACAATTAATACTTTTATAAAACAATTTTTATAAAAGTTACTATTCATGACAGAAACATTTATTTTTGTAAACCTCATAAATAAATAGAACTTTCAATTATGAGAAATTACGAAGAACGGCTCAAGAATCGCTAAAACGACTATAACGAATAAAATAACACCGTTTACGGGTTTTTACGATAACGTAAAACTATTAAAAAAACTTTATAACTGTGTGGAACAGTAAAAAGTACTGTTCCATCAGAACTAAAAATATGAAAATGTCCAAATTATGATAACTCGTCCTAATACATAGCGTGGCATAAGAAAAACGTCAAAATCGGGGCTTAAAACGCGAAAGTTATGCCAGTTTTAACTAAACGTAATTAAAAAACGTTTTACTTATTAAACACAATTGTTAACCAAACATAGACGGTGATGACCTATATAGACTTAATGTGGTATCAAAGTACTATATACTAGGGAGATTTCATAATGATCACATCTTCGGTGGACGTATCGACAGTTGTTGGAATTACATTTAAAGTGTCAACTCCTCAAGACTCACTACATGACCTCTTAACAATTATAAATATGTTTTCACTCAAACAATTAGATGGTGATTAGCTAAATAGACTTATGCATGGTAGAGATTACTCAATGTGATTAGTACTTATACGACCTTAATTTAAATAGGTTGCATCTGACGATTTACGTGACGCATTATCTGTGATATACTTGTTATTCGCTCACTCAAGGTGAGTTCATAGCCCCATGTTTTACATGCTTTTGTTTTATAAGTTTTTGGGGTGAGAAACATGCAATGTTTTATAACTGGACACAAGTGGTTAAGTTTCATATTATGATTACGTGTTGCCTAAGTAGCGATAACCCATTCTGAGCCCATTATCATGAACTGTCAATTACTGGACTGTGAGCGCGAATGTTATGAATAGATCTATTGGGATTGACATCCCCGTTTGGGTGATTAGCTATCACTAGGCAAATGAACGTATACCATGTCGAACATAGGATGTTGCGGGTTAGAACATCATCACGGGCAATGTAGGCCATTTATATGGTATTCATTTATGTCGAGCTTCAGTGTCATGAGCTTAGAGCAACGTAATTACATTTATATGATGTCTGCATCTGTTGCATTATCATACACTTGGGAAATCTTGTGGTCCTAAAATATACGATTTATCAAACCTATGAATTTACCAACATTATTGTTAACGTTTTAAAGCAATGTTTTTCAGGGGATCAGTAAGCACGAGGTGCAAGGGATACATTTGTGGTTTTGATTTGGATATCATGCATTAAAGATTTTGTTGCATTACATTTTGTATAACTGTTATGGGCTAGAAATCTTTGTATTTTGAACAAGTAGACAAGTGAAGCTTCGGCTTATGTAACAAATACTTTGTTAAATCTAATGTATCAGTTTTAAATGAATTTTTGGTCATTCTATATACATCTTGTGTTATTGATCTATGAAGTAACACGCCCCGGACCCTTATTCCGCTGCGACCCAATTTGGGGGTGTTACAAGTGATCTTGTAAGTTGGTTTCTAGTGAATAAGAATCACATATGTGAGTTCTTGAGATTATTTGGTTATATGATATATGTGAACTAGTGTGTTTTCCCTTCCTATTTATTTCGTGCTCATCCGGACATAAAGTGTGGAATAAAAAGACTAAATTAAGACAAATGAAGACAGAAGCGACGAGGTTGACAATGTCAAGATGGATGACGATTATCATACGCCGAATTTCATCCATGAAGCTACTTAGCTCTTCTCGAGCACTGCGAATGTTCATAAAACAATCACACAACGAGGTACGAGGTTGTCTTAAAGGTGGTAGCGGAATTGGTGTTTGACATCTATATAATAATAGATGTGTGATTAAAGTTTTTTTGAAATGAATTAGACATAAAGTAATGAGTGAGATTTTAATTTGCATTTCGCGAATTAAAAATACTTAAACATTTCGGATGAAATAATTAAGTTGTCGAGATTTATTAGAATATATTTAATAGTAACAAGACTATTAAAATGAGAATGAGACGTTTACGAGATTTTTGATAAATTTTGACGGAGTGACATTTTAATTTGCTTTTAACGAATTAAAATTACTTAAGCATTTCGGATGAAATAATTAAGTTGTCGAGATTTATAGAGATAAATTTAATAGTAACAATACTATTAAAAGAAGAATGACACGTTTACGAGATTGGTTCCATCATTCCTAGACCTAGACGTAAATATTAAACGGTTCACGTTTGAGTGGTTTAGTGAGGATGTTGGCTATGTTGTCTTCCGACGGAACTTTTTCAATGAAGATATTTCCTTATGGACATTGTCGTGAAGGAAATGATGACGGATTTCGATGAGTTTTCTATCCTAAGATCGATGGATAAAGATCGATCCTTATTGTGTATGAGGTGAGCATGATGATAAAACATCGTGACATTCCTATGGGGATGGAGAGGACTAACGGAAGTGAATGTACTTAGTCTCAAGGTGTGTAAATTAAAGAAGCTACGAATCACTTATGTAGAAACTCGTAAGACCTTTTTCACTTAAAGGTTGATGTTAGCTTTTGGCTTTTGGAAGAGTGTTTTAACATATGCTGTTAAAAGGATTGAATATGAATTTTCGGATATGACTTTTAATGTTTGCGATCGCAAGTTAAAATTACTTGAATATTTTGGACGAAATATTTTAGTTGTCAAACATACTTAGAGGTGTATTAAATTTGTATCTAACCATCCCTTGAAAAAAGAGTGGATTATTTGGTAGGAAACGAGATGATGAATAAGGAAGTGTGTTGATGGAGACTCTAGGATATTTAAGACCATTTTGCGACTATTATGACCTATTGGATTGTGACACTAAAGGCCGCATGTAATAAGGGTATAAATTGTAATGTAAAGAAATATATACCTAGATGCATAAGATATATAGAATTAAGCATGTAGGAGCATTTAAGCATGTATCAACACAATAATCAAAGTAATTAATGTGTAAGACTATATGACGTCTAAAAGTTTATCATGATAGGCATATCTAATCCGTTATTCATCAAACTGACATAGTGTAGGTGTACAATTAACAAGCAAGTCATGTAAAATGACGCATGATAAACATGATTAGTTTAAACGTAAACATCATGTAAAACATGTTAACATTTAGCGTTTAAAAGCATGTATTACGCATGTATTATTTAGATAAACTAAGAAATATTATATCGAAATTGTTTGACAAAGACAAAAATCTTTATAATAAACATGCATTCAATAAGCAAGAAAATAATTGTATTCGAATGCAATCAATAACTAAGAAATAATCATTCTTATGAATGCTATATATCCTAATAAAACAAGTATTCAAATGAATGAATTTTACTTGTTTATTGAGTTGACTCATATTATGATAGATTATTTTTCAATTCTAATAACTTATATTTTGAAAACAGTATGTAGTGTATTATCTTGTAACACAACCATTCATGCTACGAAGAAAATCAACTGCATAGGATATACATTATCCTTTATCACTCGTTTTATACGATAAGTGCATGAATTCTTTAGACATAATGTTTCCCAAACATCATGTTGTCCTAGGTGGATGAATAAGATTATTATTCTTATTTTGGAATTTAGCAAAACGTAAATTTGAGCTTTGAGTTGTGCTTTTGAGTTGTATGAGCAAAGTTTACATATGTTGTTTGTTTGCTCATGTTTGGTTTTTTAGAAATGACACATTTACAAATTGCATTGCAATGTAAATTGCTTGAATATTTCGGACGAAACATCTAATTCGTCAATCCTATTTCATTGTGTATTTTATTCATCTTATTAAACATATTAGTCTAATATTTGGAACACAACCATTGGACAAGTAGACTCAATATGGCATCACCAACACAAGTGTGAGTTACGATCCGATGCATATTCTTTTCATCTAGAAAATGATGTAATTATTTTCTTATCAATCTAGTGTGATTGAGTATGTAGATTCAAGATAATATCTTTTGTTATATTTTGATATTGTCTTGAAACTAAACAAATAAGAATCCAATTTCATGTCCATACTCAAAAACTTATCAATTAGATTCGATAATGTTATCAATCATAATTTGAATAATGAATCGATATATATATCAAAATCTTTCTTGACCCTCACGAACATTAATTTAGAAGATAATTAAATAAATATTTTAATAGTGTGTTCCATTAATTCTAAGATTTGTATTAAGTGTGAGGACATTTAAAATGATGACCTAACTTGTTTCTCAAAGATAATCATCAATTTTATATGTGAGAAAAATTATTGAGTATCATGCATAATATGCATAGTTTTGACATTTAAGGTGTATAGAACTTACATAGCCATTTTTAAGCATTAGAAACAACTTTAGAAAACAATTACATATTTAAAATAACATTTTTAATTATTTGGCTAGAGTAAATGTTTTAACTTTCGATGAATGTTACTATGAAGTTTTATACCAAAATGTCATTACAAAACTTTCTTACCAAGAAAGTTAAGCTTTTAATTTTATGATTCGCAATAAATCCTAGGTTTATTTTAAATCAAAGATTTGTTAGTTATGATTGTGAGTTAGACCAATGTAAGAACGTGCTAAGATCAAAAATACATTTTCTTTTACTTAAATACTATTGTATTAAAATGATCTTTTGTCTTGTTTAACCCAAGTTAAAGCAAGATAGTATTATACCACTTGAACTAGTGACACAATAATCGTGCAAGACGATCTTTTTAAATAGATTTGAAAAGGTTACGTAGCTCTCAATCCTAAGTAAGTTATTATGTTTAATAACATTTACAAGATGTTGATGTAACATTTGCAACAAAGTTATCTTTTCCTATATGCAATACAAAAACAATTTTGCAACTTAGCAAAAGAAATCTAACATAAGCTTTACTAGTGCATTATCATGAATACTAATAACAAACAACTTACAAGACATATATTACACATATGTTTCTAGATAGCGTAACTACGAAATGTAACAAGCGCATAAAAGTTTAACTAACTATATTAAGACACACACAAAAGAAATAATCATGTAGCATAACACACAAAAGTACTTGTCGTCGTTTTGTGTATTAGATACAACAATGTATACTTAGCTCGGTTTTCTTTGAAAACGAATTAGTTTCCTCCCTATTTAAAAGAATTAACCAATTTTAATATTTTTGAAAAGTTAATTACACCATTTTTCAAAGATATACCGACTAGAAATGTTCGACTCAAAAGGAAAAGCTAAAATACAAGTTTTACGTTAAAACGAAACTCAACGTTTTGGATAATAAGTGGTATTTTGTATTTCTGACCAACTTAGGTTTAGTTTTAATACTTGGAAGTTTTCTTATATGAAAGTAGACTCAATTATCTTTAAAATGACGGGTGGCACGACTTCTACGAACTTACGGTAGATTTTATATGAATTTTAAAAGTTTTTGAAAATTTGCCAAATCAGACATGTGGCCCCCTGATTGATAAGTGGGCCGCCCAGGAGATAAGGGGGCCACCCAGGGAGATAAGGGGGCCGCCCATCTGACACTCAGTTTCACCATTTTTTGTACAAAATTATTTAATGACTTAGCGAAAAGATGTAGAACTTACTGAGCTTGATACCGAACATAAAACACTTATTTTAATCATCATTTTTACTACGAGCTAGTATACTAAGTGTATTTAACAAAAAAGTAATACAAGTTAAGCAACAAAACACTTTTCATATATAATCCCCCTTCATGGGTAATTTGATACATGGATCGTACTTCATTTTCAAAACCATTTGTATTGAAAATTAGAGCGACATGACTCCTGATACCAATTATGGAAATCGTAGAGAGGGTGATTACGTTTTCGTTTAAAAACTTAAAATATTTTGTATCAAATTGCCGATCAAGAGTAACGCAATATGAAAAGTGTTTATATTAGTTAAACACTAAGTGTACATATAGTATCAAAGCATATCACAACAATATAAACCTAAGCATAATATTCACATCTATTCGCAATACGAACATAATCAAAACTATATAAGAAACAAGACACACAATTATCTACATAATGCAAGTGTAAATATAAAGTAATAAATGCGAGTATAAATGTAAAGAGATGGGTAAAAGGAAATGCAAACCCGACATGGTGATTTATAGTGGTTCGGTCACGAAGCTCCACTTCGCCCTACTCCACTCCTCGAGTGCCCAACTCGAGAGTTACTTTACTAGTCAACAAGCTTCCTTAAGGCGGAGAAAACCGTACACAAGTAGCTTATACCAATTTCTGACACTAAGCCAACTGTCGAGTTCTAATCTTAGCTAGAACCGATCTACCAAACGTAGCTTACACCAATTTTCGACACTAAGCCAAATGTCGAGTTCTAGTCTTAGCTAGAACCGATCTACCTCACGCTTTATTTTAAGGCCTAAAATACTAACCACCCTTACAAGTATTTACCTCACCTAAATACTATCATGATCAACCCGATCTCACTATTACACACGATCACAAGAGATATGAATGAATTACAACATACAACACAATCGAACTACGTTACGTAAACACAACCTAAACTATAATACTTTGTATCTTGGAGATTACGAGTATTCTTCTCTTGCTTGGAAACAAATTCTTATGATTAAATGATCAAAGGTTTTTAGAATATGTGTGAGATGTATAAAGTTATTTAGGACAAAAAGAAAATAAGTGCAAAAGGTAAAAAAATATATGGGAACAGTCTACTATTTATAGGCAGAGCTAGGAGCCATTTTACATGGCCGACCCCCTTAGCTTCTTTGCCGGCCCCTTTATCACTAAGGGGGCTGCCCATACCTATAAGGGGCTGCCCATAGTAGGAAGCTCCTAATTTTGTCTTTTCCAGGGAATGTGTTTTCTAGAGCAGTTTTATTCATTTTGAGAAGGAAAATTTGAATTCAAAATATTTATTTTGAATTGTGTCACTTACGAAATACGGCTCACCTTAAGAAATTAAAATTTCAAAAAAAATAGTATAATTTTAGTTTGCTTTTTAATTTCTTTATTTTTAGTGCATGCGCACTCGATCTTAAGCTCGTAATCGAAATCGTCGACAACAACAAATAACAACGGTTATTGTTGAGGAACCCGAGATTCCAATGGCCGACAATCGTACCATGGCTCAGATGTTACAAGCTCCCATCGTGGATACGAAGATCCCAATGTTTTTCCACCGATAAATGCAACATTTTTGAGCTTAAACAACCTTGTGTATCAACTTGTGCAAAGTAATAAGTTCACGGGTAGACAAGACCCTCATAACCACCTTCGATTTTTCAACAAGGTTACTTCAACGTTTAGACATCCCGAAGTTCCGAACACTTCGATTAAGCTTTTGCTTTTTCCTTTCTCTTTAGACGTGAAGCCCGAGATTGGGTTAGATAATGAACCTCCTAGATCGATTTCGAATGTGGGATGATCTAGTCTCGAATTCCTAAACCATTCTTTCCACCTTCAAAAACAACGTACCTTCGAATCAAAATCACTACTTTCAACCAAGAACCGAAATGAAACCTTCAACGAAGCATGGGAACTGTTTTCAAAGAACTTCTTCGCAATGTCCCATCATGGTTTCTCGTAGAATGACACAACTGGATACGTTTTTACAATTCCTTGAATACCAATGATCAAGATGCTTAATTCGCCGCGGGTGGCCAATTTTCCTAGAATAAGATGCCTCGAGAAGGTTTAGCCATAATCGAAAGTAAATCCAAAGTGCGTTATTCAGGAAGTCGTCCGAATGATTCAAGAGCGATTACGAATGCTCCTTCTTCTACTTCTTCACCTTCTAATAATTCTTTTGAGATTCAACAAATGGCCGCCTTACTTGAAGACAAAATGAATATTTGAATGAGCCGTTTAGAGAAAGCGATTAGTGAAAAGAATGCTACAACTCCTGCTACCGTCAAAGCAGTCGAGGAAGTTTGTGTCACATGTGGATCAAATCATAACTTCAACAATCGTCCGTTAACAAGGAACGATTTTCCCGTTTTTCATGATAACATTAATCAATTCCAACAAACCGCCGCCGTTGGTAATTTTGTTCAAAGAAATCCTCCTAATTTGGCAAACTAAATGAGACCACCCGGTTTCAACCAACCAAATGTTCAAAACAACCAAGGAAACCAAAGCCGATATCAAGGAAACAATTTCAATCCAAATCAAAACCGTGGAGGCAATTTCAACCAAAACCGTCAAAATAATCAAGGAGCCGTTTATCAAGCCCCACCATATCAACCACCAACAAACCAACCTTTGGTTAATCAAGCTTTACCTTCCACTTCACAAATTCAAAGTGTTTCGAAAACGGATTTTGAGAGTTATGCTAAGGCTAATGATGCGAACATGAATAATTTGCAATTGAAGTTGGATAATTTTCAAAGAAACCAAAACGATTTTCAAAGAAGTTATAACGATTCTTAAAAGAAACAAGATGATTTTCAAAACTTGATGCTAGGTTTTATGCAAAATTATCACAACAACAGCACCGCTTCCACTTCAAGATCGGGTACTCTTCCAAGTCAAACCGTAACTAACCCTCGTGAGCATGTTAATGCTATCACCACAAGAAGCGGTAAAACTTGTGAAGGACCTTCGACTCCTCTTGTTCCTACACCCGATGTTTCTATTCCTTCAAAAGAACCCGAACAAAACCCGGAGACGTCAACGGAAAAAGTGCAAAATCTAAATTTGGAAAATACCGCACATGTCCCACCTCTGGAGGAAGAAGAATCCATTTTCATGGAAATTCCAAAACCAAAAGCAAAGAAAACCGTTAATGTTGAAATTCAAGATCTTAATTCTCCAAGACCTAATTCGTATCAATCTAAACTTCCATACCCCGAGAGGATGAAAGTGAGAGAGAACGATAAACCAAGTGCTCAACATAGCCGGTTTTTGAAGATGTTCAAACAACTCCGTTTAGAGATTGGATTAAAATATGCTCTCGTCGAAATGCCAAAATTCAACAAATGGCTAAGCTCGTTGCTAAGGAACTAAGATAAAAAAAAAAAAAAAAAACAAAAAAAAGAAAAAAAAAAAAAAAAAAAAAAAAAAAAAAAAAACACATAAAAAAAAACAAAAAAAAAAAGAAAAAAAAAAAAAAAAAAAAAAAAAAAAAAGGAAAAAAAAAAAAAAAAAAAAAAAAAAGAAAAAAAAAAAAAAAAAAAAAAAAAAAAAAAAAAAAAAAAAAAAAAAAAAAAAAAAAAAAAAAAAAAAAAAAAAAAAAATAAAAAAAAAAAAAAAATAAGAAACTCGAGGAGATCACAAAACATCACAACGGTGAATGCTGAAATGTTCCCTGCTATTATCATGAAACAAAGTTTCCGAGAGTCGAAGAGCCGGGGAAAATTACTTATCCCATGTGCATTACAAGAGCTCAATAAGGACGAGACTTTTAGCCCGATTCGAGCTAGCATTAAACCTTTTACCTCATTCAACTCTACAAGCACTGGCTTGAAGCTTGACTCCTGCTAGAATGACACTCGAACTTGCTAACCGTTCCGTTATGCACCCGATGGGTATAGTCGAGGATGTTGTAGTTAGTGTTGATGGTTTCACTTTTCTTGCGGATTTTGTTGTGGTTAATTTTGAACCAGACCCAAGAGTGCATTTTATTTTAGGAAGACCCTTCCTTCGTACTGCAAAAGCTCTCATTGATTTGTACGAAGAAAATTTGACTTTTAGAATAGGAAAGGAAGAACTGTTTATTTATGCTGATAAATCTAAGAAAAATAAGGGGAAAAAAAATTTAAATAAGAATTTTGTTCATGCCATTTCTGTAATCGATTTTTCAAAAGATGATCCGTTTAGTGGCAGTACCACTACTCATTCTGATGATCCTTCTCCTAGTTCTTCTCCGGTGAAGACTAGTGATAATTTTGAGAAGTTTGCCGATGAACTTGCTCCTCTTGATTCGTTACCACCGGGTAATGATGATTCAACTCTTAAAAAGGACTTGCATGAAGAAAATTTTCAAGAAAATACCAACGTTTCCGATGAGCCAGTTTTACTCAACACTCCTTTATCCGATAAGGTTGAGTGTTTTGCTCCTGAAGACAATAATGATGAGATCGATGATTTTCTAGCTATGGAAGTGTCTTCTAACTTAGAGGAAGGATATTTCGATTCAGAAGGAGACATAGCTTTTCTTGATAATCTACTTAGTGATGATGATTCCCATAATCTCGCTTCCGAAGTAATTTCCGATCATGAGCCAGAGCAGAATGAATCTTCAATTACTTTTTCTCCAAGGAGTGATCCTCTTCACCATGAGTTCGCCGGTGAACCTTTAACACTTCCTGCGAGGAATGATCGTGAATTTGAGGAATATCTTAGTCTTATGACAGTGCTTTATGAAATTTCAACTTCCCAGGGAAATGTTCATCAAAATTCAGTTATCGAGTCTCTTCCCATATCTCCTATCCCCGTTGAGGATAGTGAGCCCACTCAAGAAGAGATCGATATTCTCCTTATTCCAGATGATTTAATTCCACCAGGTGTTGAGGATGCTGATTCCGAAGATGAAGTTAATGAGTCACCTAACCATGACCATCAAGATGATCCGTCAATTCCTCATCCTCCACCAGAACCTCTGGATATTAAGAAATGTTTTGAATCCAAAGCGGGTATTTTAATAATCAAAGAGTTTAAGGGTGTTTCTAAATCTCATGATTTTATGACTGATATTTTACCTACCCTTCCCACCCTTGTTTCATATTTGACCTTCATTTCCTCATTTGTCTCCTTCGAGAATGAAGACACCATTTTCGACCCCGGCATCTCCACGTTTCTAGAGCCGGTGGCATTTTCAAAGGCAGTTTCTTGTTCTAAGTATTGCTCTCCCCAAGGACGAATTAATTTAGGGATCGAGTCGAGCTTGTGACTCGGTGAACAAAAACAAGCCGCTTCGTGGGAGTCACCCCATGCTTATCTTTTCAATTTTCTTTCTACTTTATATTATTATCTAATGTGTTGTGTTGAGAGAGGCTTATACTCTTTCCGA
>BQNB010013123.1:0-32063 GCA_026074375.1 Tanacetum coccineum | reverse complement strand
ATCTTTTGTCTTTCTCGAAACATTTAGCAAAGTTCCGACTAGACTCTCAACAACATTCTTTTCTACATGCATAAAATCAATACAATGTGGAACAGAATGATGCCTCTAATACCTAAGTTTTCGATACCAAATGTTTAATTTCTTCCAATACGCACCGTTTTGTCTGTTTACTTGGCTTGAACTACCCTCTTCTTTTGTTGTGTTTCTTTTTTGCTTTTGAATCTTCCCACATCTGCCTCTCGTATCTTCTTGGTTTTCTGATGCCTTATTGTTTGTTCGTTTTCCTTTTCCCCACTTATTTTCAATATGTTGTACATTGTTGTATATTTGTTCCCCGATCATTGGATTTGGAGCCAGGAGAAATTCTTGTTGTCCATTAAATGCCTTCTTTTGCTTTCTGAACGGATGGTTATATGGTAGATATTGTTTGTGACCAACATAACTTTGCTTAGATAAGGCAGAAAGTCTAACACAGTTTGTATCTTTCCTACATACCACACAACCTTTGAATCCACTATACGGGCAGCCACATAATGTACCAAGTGCAGGGTAATCATTTATTGTCCATAACACAACGGCACGTAGATTAAAGTTATATTTTGTGGAAGCATCATATGTATCAACCCCTGTCTCAAATAAGGTGTGCTGATCATCAACCAACGGTTCTAAAAAATATCGATATCATTATCCGGGTATCCTGATATTAATACCGAAAGCATGATAAACTTTCTTTTCATACATAACCATGGAGGAATGTTGTATATGACAGTTAAAAACTGGCCATACACTGTGATGCCTATTTCCTGTGTTGACGTCAACCCCATTATCCGATATTCCTAGCCGTAGATTTCTTGGATCTTCAGCAATTTTGAGGAATTTTTCATCTATGGTACGCCATGCCTATGAATCTGCGGGGTGACGTAACACACCATCTGTTATCCTCCGTGTCGCGTGCCATCTGAAATCTTCTGAAATACTTCGTATCTTAAATAGTCGTTGCAGTCTTGGTATAATTGAAAAGTACCACATTACCTTTGCTGGAATGTTTTTGTACACTTTATGTGTCTTATTATCCACCTTCCATCTTGATATCCTACAAGTTCGACACGCAGTCAAATCCTTGTCATCCTTCTAGTAAAGTAGGCAGTTGTTGATACATACATGTATCTTTTTGTATCTTGATCCCAATAATTTCATAACTTTTTTTGCTTGATAAGTTTTTTCCAACATTTCGTTACCCAGGTAGCATCTTTTTTAACAATCCTAGTAATTCAGTAAAGAACTTATCAGAACAACTTTGTGAAGTCAGGATATCCTTCGTAAAGAGGCTTCTCTGTGTCTAATAATAGTTCTTGAAACTTGACAAGGTCATCCTCATCAAAATTATCTTTTGTAGTATTAACCATTTCTACTATTGCTGGGCCATCTGTTGGAATATCTAAAGCAAAATCCGTGTCGTCAACAAACTCTGTTGTATCATTAACAGGTTTTGGGGCACTTATTGATGGCTCATCATTTTCTCCATGTTTATTCCACTTTGTGTAGCTTAGATCGATCCCATTTCTGAATAAATGGAACTGAACTTCCTCCACTTTGTGCTCTATGTGGTTTAAACATTTAGTACACGAACATGGCATTAAAAGATGTTATTTATTACCTCGTGGGTCGATGTTCCCCATCTTCTGTAAGTTGTGTACTGCATAATCAATAAATGTTGCTACTCCATCAATATAATATCTGTTGGTCCTATTAGTTCCCATCCAAGACTTGTCCATGTTTATAAATGTGTTCCACTTATCCGAGCAGTAATTTTCCAAGAGCAGGACCAGCAACGGGTTCAATCTTAGTTACCAAAAGGTGAGCTTTATGGTTGTAGTCCCTACAGGTCACCCCATCGTTAGTTTAAGGGTCCGGTGAGGTGTGGTCGTGCTTTTGCTTAACAAGATCACCTGTTTAAGGTGGTTGTCGGAATGTTGATATATGCTAACATGTTTATATGAATAAAACAACTATTTGTTTGCTTTTCATCATTTGTTTATGTCTTTTTATCTTATCTGATGTTATGTACCTATGTCAAGCAGTATATCTATCTTCGAAGAATACGCAACTCTTATTTTTAACCAAAAATAATGAACAAAACAGTAAACTAATCATAAACAGTTTATGAAAGTTGGTTACTTAGCGAATACACATATGCACATGGGTCGTCTGTCTTAGAAAATAAATAAGCGACAACTGGCATTGCTTATTTCAAACAACTTATCTCTTTAAAACCAAGTCGTTAACTATGCTTGACATGATCTTCTAATGTTAAGACGACAAAGTTATCTATGTTTACACACGTTCTAAATAAGCAAGAAAGTAGCAACATACTTGTTCACACACGTACAGTAACCGTAACCATTCAACATGAGTGAATGTCTAATCAATATTAAAACACTCCCTTTGACTAAACCTTTTATCAACGGATCTACTTTCATATCTATCTATTTCTTCGGTTGCCTTATATTTAACCAATTAACTTGATAATTTTATTGTAAGTTACTTATATATTTTAACCAATTAACTAGCTAATTTTACCAAGAAATTGACATAATCTACTAGAGGAAATCTCAAAACAAATGTTCAATTACAGCATAATCTCGACATTTTCAATTACAGAATCATAAACATGATTTTTTTAAAACGATGTGTACAAAGGAACATAACAATACTTACTAGTGGTGACAGGAGTGGTGGGTCTATGACGAGAGAGTGACAGCGAC
This sequence comes from Tanacetum coccineum, assembly GCA_026074375.1. Taxonomy (NCBI): domain Eukaryota; kingdom Viridiplantae; phylum Streptophyta; class Magnoliopsida; order Asterales; family Asteraceae; genus Tanacetum; species Tanacetum coccineum. The sequence continues at coordinate 29,298 of BQNB010013123.1, read as the reverse complement.
AAGAGAGTGAAGTGATGAGAGCTGTGGTGGTGACGGGAGTTGTGGTGAGATGAGAGGGAGTTGTTGAGACGTTACATTACGGCCCACAAAAATGGGGCCTCCAGCAACTTATTTAATTACGTGGGGGAATACACAATCGAAAAAGACTCTAACGCATTTTTACACCCAAAAACTTTCACCGTTAGAGGTAAACTATCCCTCTCAGCCACGAAACAATATCCCCTATCCACCCCTAAATAGAACCTAGTAAATACCCCGCCATAAACCCCCTCCGTACTCACCCCGTAAGCACACCACACCGAACATCGAATAGCCGGGCAGTGCGCCCTCTCTGTGGCTTTTTATAAAAATTGTTACTACGGGAGACGGATAATCTATACTCGGTGAGTCATCGGATTGCCTATTTTCTGGCTATTTTTGTCGTACGACAAAAAAATAGCCCGAAAATGGCAAAGCCCGATTACTCCACCGATTTAATCCCGCTAAGACACCAATTAAAAGCCACAGTGAGGGATCCGCCTGCCCGGACTATCGAATCGTGATTTTTTTCAACCCTTTTTCCTACTAGTTTTGTTTTAATTTTTGTAAACACGTAAACAAAAAACTTTTTTAATTCACGACTATATCGTGGCTAAAGGGTATTTTTTACCTCTAACGTGAAATAATTGTAAAATTCGTAAAGATAGTAAAATTCGTAAGATACTTTTACCTAAATATATTCCCCCTAAAAATTTCATGATTCCCATTAATTTTCCTAAACTTATGCTACAACTCCCTCTCATCTCACCACAACTCCCGTCACCACCACAGCTCTCATCACTTCACTCTCTTGTCGCTGTCACTCTCTCGTCATAGACCCACCACTCCTGTCACCACTAGTAAGTATTGTTATGTTCCTTTGTACACATCGTTTTAAAAAAATCATGTTTATGATTCTGTAATTGAAAATGTCTTGATTATGCTGTAATTGAACATTTGTTTTGAGATTTCCTCTTGTAGATTATGTTAATTTCTTGGTAAAATTAGCTAGTTAATTGGTTAAAATATATAAGTAACTTACAATAAAATTATCAAGTTATCACTTCACACACCAGTCACACCCTAATTGCGTCCCCTACTCCATAGATACAGCCGCCCCAGCCAACCGAAAATAAAGACAAAGAAGAAAGAACTAAGGTAACAACTACGAATAACTGATAGTTGAAATGACTTTGTCAAGCGCATAGGCAGAGTGTGAAAAAATGCAAAATACCCAACGGTAAGTCAGTTATAAGATTATGATACAGGGTAAACAGTACATAATAGCGGGGGTGACAAAAACACCAACACTTACAATCAAAACAATTGATGCTACTTAAGCTCATATTGCACTAGGTGCAGTTAGCACTAAGGACCTGAGCTGCCAAGAAAACAAGAAGTGTGGTTGAAGAAGTTACTGTCGTTACAATTCTAGTTAGTGCTGCTACAACTACAACTGCAATAACTGATGTTGAAATGACTTTGGCTCAAGCACTGGCAGAATTGAAGAGTGCAAAACCCAAGGCTGATAAGGTTGTGATACAAGAACCAGATCAGGGTACAACAACACTAACACTTACAACAACATCTGTTGCTATAACAATTACAGCTGCTAGCACAAGACCTAGAGCAAAAGGGCTTGTTATTCATGAACAGGAGCAAGCACCTACACCAACAGTTTCTTCACAACAACCATCATAGGTCAAGGTTCAGGACAAGGGTAAAGGAAAAATGGTTGAACCAGATTCTGTGAAGAAAATGTCTAAGAAAGAACTACTCAGGCTTGATGAAGAACTTGCCTTCAAGCTACAAGCTGAAGAAGAAAGGCTTGCCAGAGAAAAAGCTCAATAAGTTAAAGAAGCCAACATAGCTTGGGATGATGTTCAGGCTAAAATTGATGTTGATTATCAGTTGGCTCAAAGACTGCAAGCTCAAGAGCAAGATGAATTGACTGATGAAGAAAAGGCAAGATTGTTTGTACAATTCTTAGAACAAAGAAGAAAATATTTTGCAGCTAAGAGAGCAGAAGAAAAGAGGAACAGACCACCAACAAGAGCTCAACAAAGGAGTATCATGTGTACTTATCTGAAAAACATGGAAGGATGGAAGCCCAAAGGTTTGAAGAATAAGTCCTTTGCCAATATTCAAGAATTATTTGACAAAGCAATGAAAAGGGTGAATACCTTTGTTGACTACAGAACTGAGTTGGTAGAAGAGAGTTCCAAGAAGGCAGAAGCAAAGATAGCACGTGAGAGAAGTTTAAAAGGAGCAGGAGAAGAGCTGGAACAAGAAAGCTCTAAAAAGCAAAATTTAGAAGAAGACAAAGAGTCTGAAGAGCTTAAGAAATGTTTGGAAATAATTCCAGATGACAGAGATGATGTAACTATTGATGCTACACCTTTATCTACTAAATCTCCAACCATTGTTGACTACAAGATCTACAGAAAAGGAAAGAAAAGCTATTTTCAAATTATCAAAGCAGATGGTAATTCTTATATGTATTTAACTTTTGGAAAGATGCTTAAAAACTTTGACAGTGAAGACCTAGAATTTCTTTGGAGTATAGTCAAAGCAAGATTTAAGAAGATAGAGCCAGTGAATTACATGGATAATTTCTTACTTCTTAATTTGAAGACCATGTTTGAACATCATGTTGAAGATAATGTATGGGATAATCAACAAGGATTAGTTAAAGTGCTAAAATGGAAGCTTTATGATTCTTGTGGAGTTCATTGTGTAACAATACAGAACATGATATTTTATCTGTTGGTTGAGAAGATCTATCCACTTACAAATCACAAACTACATCAGATGTTCAATGATGTGAAGCTTCAAGTTGATTATGAGTATGAAATGTCATTTAAGCTTCTTAGATTGGTCAAGAAACAACTTAAGGAAGGCTATGTACCTGAATGAAGTGTTTGGAAGCATCCTTCTGGTGATTAATAAAGCTTTCAATGAAGAAACTTGAAATTTTGAAGAAGAATATCAAGTTTAGGGGAGGATTGTTAGTATTAAAAGCCTTCTTGAAGTTACTACTGCTAAGGTTTGTGTTACTGTTGCTAAGAAAAAATTAATGTTGTTCATTAACTTTAATGAAAAATATGCTAAGTAGTTACTACTGCTTGTACACAGTTAATGTTGCTGGTGTATAAGTTACTACTACTGGTGCTAAGTTAATACTGCTAGTACAAAAGTTACAACTGCTTAAAGATTAAGTCTGCTGAAAGAGTTTCTATTGTCAGAAGAGAATGGATAAAGATAGAAGAAAGGATAAAAATTGATTGGAGATCAAGATTACTTACGTGATAAGTATTAGTTATTTATAGAATAGATCATAGATAATATTCTAATTTTTAGGAATATATTGTAAATTGACTAGGACTCCTTGGTGTATAAAAGGAGGTCCTAGGGCATAGAGTTTTAATACAATCATCACAATCTCAATCATCTACACAAGTACCAAAAATGAGTCATTCATAGAATTGTCATAGCTTCAAGGTTTTGTAACCCTAATACTAGGAGAGTATTCGTATTATTTGTAATAATAATATTGGAGCTTTTATTGTTGAATTATATTGTCTTGTGTTACTGTTTCATTAAGAACTCTTCTAATATTAAACATTAGATTCCGCATAATCTTTAATATACTTAACAAAGTTTCTACTATAGTTGTGTTAGATTTATCTAATATAACTAAATCTTAAACAAGCTTAAGGAATTTGATCTATTGAAGTGGGATCCAATAAGAGGTATCCTACATCCTGGGACAACACAAGGGCTTTAATCCCAACCTACCTTGATCCTTAGTTTTGTACATAAAACTCTAAGCCACTTTAGTTTTTCCTCTTGCAGAGACTCCTAAACTCCACATGACTCTTTTCAACAACTTTTCCAAATCATTTAAAACTGTAATTGGGAGCATATACATAGATGCCCAATAACTTTGCATTGTAGATAACACTGATGCAATTAGTTGTATCCTGGCTGCATAAGAGAGGAATTTATTTCTCCAGCTGTTAATTTTGTTTTCCACATTTTCAACTATACTTCTGCTTCCTTAACACTTAATCTTTTGGAAAGAGGAGAACTTCAAGATACTTCATAGGCAGCTTTCCACACTTAAATGGCATTATTTTCATAAGCTCTTTCTTTTTCCCTTCCATTATACTCCCAAAAAATATAGTACTTTTACTATGATTAGGAAACAAACCTGACACACTACTAAATTCATCCAAAGACTTCTTTATAAATTTTAGTGATTCAGTATCCCCATTACATAACATCAGCAAATCATCTGCAAATCATAAGTAGGTCAATTTGAGCTCCTTGCACCTATGATGATATTTAAAGTTGTTATCTTATTTAATGTTTTTAATCATGATCATGTTTGGTACTTCTATTACTAATGTGAACAAATAGGGGGACATAGGGTCTCTTTGCCTTAATCTTCTCCCCCTTTGAAGTAACCACATATTTCACCATTGACACATATTGCGAATGAAGCAGTGCTGATACACTTCATGATCCAATTCACCATCACTTCATGAAATCCCACCTTAATAAGCACATCATTAAGAAACTTCCAATTAACAGTATCACATGCCTTTTGTATGTCTATCTTTATAGCACACCTTTTACCTTTGTTTTTTGTCATAACCCCTTAAGAGCTCCCGAGTGAGCAAGATGTTATCCTGTATGTGTCTCCCTAGGATAAATGCACTCTGATTGATGCTGATAGCTTTATTCAAACCAATTTTTATCCTATTAGTAATTATCTTACTAATACATTTATACAAGACACTACAATAGGCAATTGGCCTAAAACCAAAGATCTTGTTAATGGTGTCAATCTTAGGGACCAAGGAAATCAATGTGGCATTGACTTCACCTAACAGCTTTCGATTACTAAAGAATTCTTTAACTGCCAAACAAACCTCTTTCCTAATAATCCCCTAAGATATTTTAGAAAAACAAGATGTGTAACCATTTGGCCCAGAGGCTTTTGAGGAATCAATATCAAAAATGGCTTATTTAGTCTCTACATCAACAACCTCCACAATTATTGCCTCAACATCTTCACAAGAGAGTTTTAGATTAACAATTTCACCAAGTTGATCCAATGAAATAGTAGACTCTACTCTATTATTGTGTTTCCTGGCCTTCAACATACTATGAAAGTATGATGTATTCTTATCACCATCTCTGAGCCAATCTATCTTGGCTTTTTGATGTAGCAGTTTTAGTTCATCACCAGCTACCTCAGTATATTCTTCAAGAATTTTAACAGCAAGCTTCTTCTTATCCATATTACTTGGATCTTTATTAACCTCTTTTTGAGCATCTTGCAGACTAAGCTTAAGAGTTTCAGCCTTCTCAAATAAATTGCCATGCTTCCAATATAGATTTTCAACTTTTTCAGGTTCTTAACTAGCTTGAACAAGTAACATCCATGCAAACTCCCATTCCATTCTTTAGCCACAGTATTAAGAATTCCTCTTTATATGCAATATAGTTAGTGAACCTGAATGATTTTACCTTTTTTGGAAGGCCTTCAGGAAAAACAAGAAAGATAGGACTATGATCTGATATAAGGTAAGGAAGGAATACTCCATGAGCACTTCCATATTTTTGGTTAAAGCTGTCATTAATCATGATTCTATCCAGTTTCTCGAGTATAAAGTTTTCAGGATTCTTTATAGACTTTGTCCAAGTAAATTGGAATCCCAAGCAACAAATATCTTCCACTTCCACACCATTGAAAACATCATTAAATTCATGCATATCACCATTAATTCCAGAACCCCCATTAGAGTGCTCCTCAGGTTTCAAGGTCACATTAAAGTCTATCATTATGATCCAAGGCTTATCAATCACAACACTCTTATTCATCAACAAATTATCCGACAACTCCCTTCTTTCAATACCATTATTGCTGGCATAGATAACACTAACATATGTCTTAATTTTTCCAGGAATAGTTTCTACTAGGCATAAAACAACTTGTTTAAAAACATGGATAACCGTTACATTCATAACTTAAGCATTCCACCGAATCACAATCCTGCAACTAGTTGGACTTATAACCACATTAGAAATCCAATTCCATGATCCAAACACTTTATCACACACTTTAGAGATGTTTTTAGTATTCAAATGTGTTTTGAGCATTCCACCCAATCATAATCCTACAACTAGTTGGACTCATAGCCAAATTAGAAATCCAATTCCATGATCCAAACACTTTATCACGCACTTTAAAGATGTTTTTAGTCTTCAAATGTGTTTCGAGCACTGCTATAAACTGCAACTTCTCATCCCCAATGAACTTCTTCAATTCTTTCTGCTTAAATTCATTACTCATTCCTCTAATGTTCAAGAAGCCATCTTAAACTCCATTAATAACAACTACTTCTAGAACCATTCCCCTTCCTAATTACCTCATCTGCTATAATTGACTGTATAACAGGTTCAATATTCTCATACACATCCTCCTCTTCACTATCATCTTCATTCATTCTTTCCATTGCTTTCCATGCAAAACCATCATTCCCAAATCATGTCAAAAGACCAATCCTTAGTGTCAGAAATAGAAGGCTGTGTTTTATTCTTAATGAATTCATCAACAATTAATCTTTTGTCATCAAATCGCCCTACAATCCTTTGTTCCTTTCAATCATAATCTTTTAAGACAGAACAACATATTTACTGGCATTTTTCTTTAACTCATTCACATTTAAACTCCCTATATTCCATATTTTATTTGTTCTTGGTGTTTCACTATTTGCTTCTTCATTCACCTTCTACTTATTTTTCCCATTTTGATCCTCTTTTTTTCTAACTTTAATTAGTTAGAGCTTTTGGTTAAACATAAATTTTGCCTCCAAAGTTTTCTATAAAACATTTTTAGAACCTTTAAACCTCTCCTCTTCTGTAACATCATAACACCATCCATGTATTTTATTCCTTCTATTCCTTACTTCTGCAAAAACCATACTTGAACATACCAACCCCACTAATCACACAGTATTTTTTGCAAGGTTAAAATCACGAATCGTTAGCCGAGCGGTCGACCACTTTGTAGCTTGTAATCAGTCAAGGCGGGATTAATCGGCGATTAATCGGATTGGCATTTTTGACAAAATTTGGGTATTTCCGGCAAATTTTGTGTATTTTCGTCGAGTCTTATATATTATTGGCAAGTTTGTTTCTAAAAAACAAATTGTAATAGATTTAAATAGTTAATATAAGTGATCAAAACAAGTTTACGGTGAGTTTTAAGTACAACTGGAAAGATTAGAAGGTTTCCGACAAGTTTGACTACCGTTGATCGCCCTTTACCACGGTTGACCTGTTTGTTTGAACATGTTACATTAATCAGAAAGGTTGGTGGCCTTGTAGCGTCTAATCGCCGATTATTCAGCCTTGCAGACCTTGTTTTGCAACACTGATTTTTTGTGCTATTTGCTATATCATTCACCACATCAGTCCTAGGCTTTAAGACACATTTACTCAGACTATGCCCAAAGATATTACAATGATTGCACAAGACAGGATTCCAAGCATACTCTACCTTAACCCATTTGGTTCTCTTGATTTTCAGTTGATCATCCACATAATTGATTTCAATTTTTTTAAGAAAACCTTTAGCAGCTTCAATCTCAACGCACCCTAGCATTCACCAGCCTTCTATCCCCCTATTACAAATATCCTATAAGACATTGATCCATCATTAGGTGTTGGTATGTGCTTAATTACACATACCATTTTCCATTAAAAACAGACTTAAAAGACTAAGAACGTACCAAAAATACATTGTATTTGTATGTTTTGCATTTGAATTGTGCAGGAACGGATATTCAAAAAGAAAGCTCAAAAACGACCAAACTAAGCACGAGATGGAAAAGTCCAAGTCAAGTCAAAGTCTAAAGTCAACCACATGAAGAAAATACAACTTGAGAGACTAAAACTGCCAAACCTCAAGTTATATTACAAAAGAAAAAGACAAGGGGTGAAATTGCAAACTGGGCGAAGTCAATTATAAGAAGTGAGGGGCCAAAACTGTCAACCTCCCCAAACTCCATTCTTCCCGCCCAAAACAAAACCCAGGTACAGAGTAGGGATGTCTTCCCATACTTCTACCCTGCAAAACCACTCAACACCCTAGATAAATCATTTCAACCACTCCTCTATCAACCCCCCAGCTGTATAAGTGCCATGTTGGCAATCCTTCACCATTCCCAAGTGTTTTCAATGGCTATGATTGACTCCAAAGAAGCACAAAAGAAATTGAAGGCTGGGATTTGTTTTAGAATTACCTCACACAACAAGCACACTTGGTTTTTGTCTCTACAAAGAAACACAGAAGAAAGAAGAGAAGAGAGTGCAAGAAACCAAGACCTTAATTCGTTTTAGTATAAATAGAGCCTTTTGTAAGCCTTTGAGGCAACTAGTTAGTTTTTTTTAGTTTTTAATCTTAGAATATCTTAGCTTATTTTCAGTTTGTTTTAAGTCATTTACAGCTTCTACTTTCAGCTTTGTAACATTTTCAAGTTTTAATGCAAATTTGAGGTTTTAAGTCAATTTACAATTCCAAGTGTTAAGTTTCTTAATCGTGTTATTTTGTGTTCAAAAAGCTCTCAACACAGCTTATTTATAAGCTGCTTTAATTAAGTAAATTTAAAAAGTTAAGTAGTTAAGAGAAAGTTTACATATAATCACTCTCAAATTACACCAACTTATTTTATGGATGATAAGCCAGTTCTGGATGGGCTTATGGACTCTTACTAGCTTGTTTTATACAAGCTAGAGCTTATAGATTCTTAGTTTAGCCCTGTTTTGAGCAAGGGTGTTGTAAGTCTCTCTTTTTCTTGTTTTTCTTCTTTACTGTAGAACTGCTTATTAGTGCTTATTTGTTATTTATATTTGCTTATTTATGCTTTATCAGAATGTTTAGTGCTTATCTTGCTTAGATTTCAGTTCAAAAATAGTTTGTATCACTTTCTTAGTTAGTACTGTTAGTTCATTTAATAAAACTGTTAGTTTTGAGTTAATACTGTTAGAATGATTTGGCTTATTCAAGTGCTTATTCTTAAGTGAAATATGCTTATAAGTGCCTTATGTTGTCATTTGATAATCTGTTTTTAACAATTAGGATCAAATCAGCTTGAATAAAATGACTTTTGAAAACTTTAAGAGGTTTTTAGAACTAGCGGTACTAACTTTTAACTAGCGGTACTAACTTTTAAAGCTAGCGGTACTAACTCCAGGTTAGTACCGGTAGTTCACCAATTTTTGATCTCACTTTTAGGATAGTTAGATTAGGTTTTAGGTTATGATTTTTTGAACATAAGCTCATTGGAGGGTGAACTAAATCTGTTTGAGGTTTGTTTAAAGTTTTGAGCTTATTTCAGTAGCTTATTTTAGGTCTAAAAGTGCTTATTTTCATTAAAATCCAAAAAATAGTAGTGTAGTCATTTGTGCTTATTGTGCTTATTTCAGTGGCTTATTTAAAAAAGTGAATAGATGGGCTTAATAAGAACTCATTAGTGAGATTATTTCCAAAAGCCCACTTTTTAGTTTGGCTTCTTGGTGATTTTAGCTTATTTTTATTTTTGCTTATTTAAGAAAAAGTTAGAGTTTACTACTTTTTGATGCAAATCAAGTTTAAGGTTAAGTTGTGTTGGTTGAAAAATCTTTTTGGAATCTCAGATTAAGCAAACATATAAGCTTTCCAAAAACATCTCTCCTTTTTTGTTTTTGAGCTTATTTGTGTTTGTAGTGCTAAAATACCAATAACAAAAGTTTAAGCTATTTTCTGCAATCTGCAGCTTATTTGGCTTTTTGGAGCTTTTAAATGCCTTATTTTCGCAAGGTTGTCTTTATTAAAGTTGCTTTATAAACATGTGTGAACTAACTTCGTGTTTTGCGTTTTGGCTTAAAAAACGACTTTTTAAATCAGCACTTTTTGAGGACCTTGGACTAAATAACAGGATTGTAATTTTTAGCTCATTTGCCATTCTAGTTTATTCTAGTTGCTTATTCTTACTCCTGAAGTGCTTATTAGGGTTAGGTAAACATCTGTTTTGGTTTATTTGCTTATTTCTCGTTTCATTGTGTTTTAGTGAGCTAGCAGTACTAACTTAAAGCTAGCAGTACTAACTCAAAGTTAGTACTGTTAGTACTGTTGTTAGTACTGCTGAGTTTCCTTGCTTAATTTAGCTTAATTGCTTTTTGAATTTGCCTTTTTTTGAGAGTTTGCTAGCTTATTTGATTTGTTTAATTTATTTGTGCTTATTTCTGTCTTAGGAGTAAAAGTTTTAAGGTTTGTTCCTTTTCCTAGCCATTAAGCACCTGCTCTTAGTCTTATTTTCCTTGCTTATTTTGAGGAGCATTTGCCTATTAGGTTTAGTGCCCAATATTATCTAAATCTTTATCGTTCAATCATCAATTATCAATCCGTAATTCGATTTTCCATTCAAGCCTCGTTGGGACATAACGACCCGGAGACTCTCTATACTGCTTCCGGTTTCATTGATTTCGCGGATTTTGTTCCTTGATATATTTATCTATGTATAAAGAGGGTTAAGTTTATGCGAGTCAATTTTTGGCGCCGCTGCCGGGGAGGTTGAAAACGATTATCGTTACGTTTGACAATTTGTGTTTGAATCTGTGAATATTTTTTTCTATAAAAATATAAAAAGTATAAAAATATTTTTCATTTTCTTTTATTAGTATAATTATCATATATATATATAAAAAATATTAAAAAAATATAAAAGCATTGTCCATAAATAAAAATAAAAATCATTTGGTTAAGGAAACACATCAAAAATAATTACTCTCAACTGGTGTATTATCCATAAATAAGTTCCCGAACAAAAGTTTAAAACATTGCTTTTGTGTCACTTGGGAGGTACGGCTCTACCTTTGAAAGTTAAACAAACTACAAGAGGTGTATAAGGAGGGTTGTTCCAACGAACTACGACCCGAAAGGAGAAATAAGCTTCGCGCTATCCCTCTCCTCCGTTCCTTTGTGAGTTTTTCTTTACGAAGAGCTACGTGAAGCTTGCTGATTATCAGGTTTAAGTTGTCTTATCTAGTTTTGTCCGTTTGTAAAATATGTTGTTTAAAAAAAATTCGAAAAACCAAAAATAATCTTCTTTTTCTTCGTATCATTTAATTCTTTTCTTATCCATCTTTATGTTTAATTCTTATGACGAAATCATTCTCGTTGAATCCGTTTAAGCGATTTAAAGAATGCCTCGACTAACACCACAACTTGTGGAGTTTTGTACACTGCAGACTTTTGTTGTTCAAAAAAGGGTCTTGAAGACAAGATTCTTGTTCCTAAACCCCCTCGAAATTGTGCAAGGTGTGGAACCCCGGTTGATGGTCCGTATTGTCAAGGATGTGCTCTTTTACGAAAGAAATTTAAGGAAGATTTGTTTACATATTGTGTTGAAAATGAATTTTTCAAAGACCTTCAAGATACTTCCGAGTCATCCGATGACAATTACTCTACCGATGTTAATGTCTCCTCAAGAGCCATTGTTGGCAATCAGGACCCCAGGTGAAATATTCTCTCACCTTGTCCTCCACACATTGACATTGTTGTCACGAGTGCGGTGATTCGTTAGATGGAATCTTCTGTCGACAATTCCACGTGTAAGTTTTGTGGGAAAGGTGCTCATTACGATTATAATTGCCTCCGAAAGTTCGTCGCGATTTATCTTTAATCTGTAACCATGCAAAAAATCAAACCTTTGGTGAGCACCTACAAACTTGCCAATGACACACAACCAACAATGTCTTCTTGGTACATTTTGTTGTTTTTAAAATGTTTTTTCCCAAAAGGTGGTTGTAATGAATAAATGGAGCTTGTTTTTATTGTACTATTTGGAAATGGAACACAAGCAAATTTTCATTTCCATACTTCTACTAACGATTCTCCTAAGTGTTCCAAAACCCGACTCCACAACCCCCGAGTATTTTATGGATTTGTGGAACAATGCTTATTATGGTTACGATTTGTGCACTTCAAGTTACGTTTAATCCATAATCGGAACCGTGTTGAATCAAGACTTTAATTTCCACAAACTTTACCTGTTTTCAACAACAAAGACATGGGTTGTTGAAATTTGCGGGGTCCTCATTGAAACCTTCCAATGTCAACCAAGAATGAAGACTATTATCATGAGCAAAATTATGCTATGATTCAAATTCTTTTGGTTTTGACCAAGTTCAACCCCCGCAAAATACCGTCAATCATCCAATCTTCAATTCTTAAGATGAGCTTCTTAATTCCCAAAATGAGCTTTTCAATTCTAGTAATAAGCTTATGGAACAAATGACAACCTTATGTGATTTGGTTGGTCAAGCTATACAAAAGATAGAGAAGAAGAAAAGCGAATCGCAGGAAGAACAAGGGTAAAGGATCAATATTGGAAGTTTCCCATTTGCTAGATGATGACGTAGATCCGTTACCATTGGAATCACAATCCGTTTTACAATCGAGGAACCCGTTAACTCTCTAAGTATGGGGGCGAGCATCTTGACACTATTCCAGCAACGGAATCGGACGAAGTAATAAAGTCTAGTGTTAAAGACCTTGTCCCAATCCAAAGTGAGTCCGAGGGTGTTCCCAAAATGTGTGATGTGCCTCTTTGTGAAAATACCACCCCTCTTAATGCTCTCAAAGAACATTCTGAGATTGTTGTATTCCAACGATGATTAATTTCTTCGGAGTGTTGGACGATTCTACCTACCGGTGAGGATATCGATTATGTCGATGCATAACCTCCCGATGTTGAGATCGTCAGCTTAGAGGTGGTGGAGATTGTTGATCCGGAAGTTGGAAGGAATAATGATGATATTCTTTTAACAATCAAAGACGATATCCTTCGTGAAAAATTGTTGAATGTCAATCTCCTTATTGCTAAGATCGATGCATTAAGAGATAATCCCACTCCATCTTAGAAGTATTGTGGATTAAGTCTCTCCATCATTTCCTAATTTTTCTGGAGGAGGCTACACCTTTGATAATCTCTATTCCGCATCTGAAAACTTTCCGTTTAATGCTATAGAAGAGATTGTAGTGGCAGTCCACTACTCTTCGAGTTTGCTCTTTCCGATTTTTAAAGCTTTCTACGTTGATAACGATCATTTTAAAGAGAAGAGTAGTGGCAGTACCACTACTCATGTTGATTTTTCTCAATATGATTCGTTTATCTTGGATCTTTCAAATGATCAGTTTCCTCCTGCCGATAGGAGTGACCCTTATCATGAGGAGTTCGCCGATGAACTCGCTCACATAATGTCTCTCCCGAATCTTGAATGTTTCAAATTTAAGGTTTGATCCCCGACCCGATGATATTTGACTTCTATTGACCCGAGATTTCGTATAAGAATGTGTCTTCGTAGAGGTCTAAGGTGATGTGAACATTAGTGGATGTCCATTTCTTCTCTCTTCGCTTATGTTGTATGGATCTTTCTTGCTTTTCTTACGTATCTCGTTGAAGATACCATTTTTGATCCCGGCATCTCAATGTATCATTCTTTTATGCCGGATGTATCTCATCGGAGTGGAACTTTCATGAAATTCAATGTTTATCCAAACCGCTTGAATAAAAGTCCGATGATGATTTTATCTTCCACTTGCTCCCCCATGGACCAATGAATTCGGGGACGGGTCAAGCATAGCGACCTTAAACAAGCGCTTCGTGGGAGGCACCCCATGCTTATCGTAGTATTGTGTAGAAATGAATAAGTGTTTTCTTGTTGTGTGGAGGCTCGCCTCTTCCATTACCCATGTTTCGTGTTTGTGTTGTTAATTATCCAGGATCGCCCGGATTGTGAAGGACTCCATGGCTTGTATTTTTTACACAAGAGTGTTCACATCCTAACTTCATTTGGGAATCCAATATCCTAATCTAATCGACTAACGTTTTATCTTTTGGCACACTTAATAAACGGCCTTAGATTTACGTAGGTGCCCCTTTCAAAACATCGAGGACGATGTTTAGTTCTAGTATGGGGGGATCTTCGATTTGATTGTTGCCTGCAGCCGTTGTTGTCACGTAATCCTGTTTTTACCACCAAATTTTTGCAAAAATACCAAAAAAATGAAAAAATTTAAAAATTTTTCAAAAATAAATAGTGTTTGTCACAGTTCGGATTTCCTAAATGGGTAGAATGAGAATAATTTTTGACTCGATCGGGCGTGTTGAGCCCTAGCTAGTTCCTCCATTTATCGCTTGCTATAGGTCTAAGCTCTTCGATTTCTATTGCTTTGAATTTTATTAAGGTGGAAGAACAAGAAGTGATAGAGTTATATTTAAGTTTATGTGCTAAGCAAGATTCTTCTTAAACATTATATGAGTAACACTTGTTGGCTTTTTCTCCCATTACGCTTCTAATCCACTATATCATACGTGCTCGTTTCAATCACTAAAGTCAATCGATGTTTTTAGAAAAAGCTTCAAATTTGTAACTTGATTCTTTAAAACGAGGTTTTTCTGTTCTTAGTAATTTGAAAGTTAAAATGCCAAAGAAGCATGAATGAAATATGAATGCAAAAATGCATGAATATTGAAATTATGCCAATGAAGCATACATTTGAGTATATGGAGCAAGTAAAAGATGTGTCGTGATATCCCACTCCGCTAACCACGAGGTGGGGGTTCAAACTAAGACATCTTTACTTCTAGGGATTTGGTGTGTTGTGATATCTCACCAGGAAGCGAGGTCTAGGTGAGGGTTCAAACTAAGACACCTATCCTTAGCCATATTAGGAAGAAGGTGTTGATGTGATTTCCCACTACGCTAGCAACGGGGTGGGTTTTCAAACTAAGAACACCGGTCGTTGGTTGTGATATCTCAAACAGGTAGTTAAGAAAAGAAAAAGGAAAATCCAAAAAATATTAGGGATAGTTAGTGTACATATAAAAAATGGTAAAAATAGGACTTGTCGAAGCTATTGATTCTTTAGTTCCCCATGACGAACACTTAGCTACTTTTCGAGGTTATTAGTCGAGGGGGATCGAGACTCTTAGTTTTCGTAAGTGTTTACTTCATGACATTGCGTGAGGACACGACAATACCTTAGTATGGGGGAAAAACATACCAAAATACATTGTATTTGTATGTTTTGCATTTGTATTGTGCAGGAAACGGATATTCAAGAAAAGGAACAAAAAGAAAGCCAAAAGCAAACAAAACCGAGCACGAAATGGAAAAGACAAAGTCAAACCGAAGCCAAAGTCAGTCAAAGTCAGAAAGCCAACCCCGACAAAGTCAAAAGTCGACCAAGTGAAGAAAATACAACTTGAGGGACTAAAATTGCCAAACCTCAAGTTATATTACTAAATTAACAAGACAAGGGTTGAAATTACAAATTGGGTGAAGAATAACTTGAGGGGCCAAAGCTGTCAACCTACACAAAACCCATTTTTCCCGCCCAACAACAAAACCCAGGTACAACTAAGGGATGTCTTCCCATACTTTTACCCTGCAAACCACTCAACACCCTGGATAAATCATTTCAACCACTCCACTATTCCCCCCCCCCAGCTGTATAAATGCCATGTTGGCAATCCCTCACCATTTCCAAGTAATTTCGATGGCTTAGATGACTCAAAAAGAAGCACAAGAAGATTGAATGGCTGAGATTACTTTTATCAAGTCCCTCACACAACAAAAACACCTAATGAAGCTCTCACAAAAGAAGCACAAGTAAGAAGTCCAAGAAGAGAAGACTTCGGCTATAAATAGAGCCTTTTGTAAGCCTTTGAGGCAGATAGTTAGTTAGTTTTTTAATCTTAGAATATCTTAGCTTAATTTTTAAATTGTTTTAAGTCATTTACAGCTTCTACTTTCAGCTTTGTAACACTTTCAAGTTTTAATGCAAATTTGAGGTCTTAAGTCAATTTACAATTCCAAGTGTTAAGTTTCTTAATTGTGTTGTTTTGTGTTCAAAAAGCTCTCAATACAGCTTATTTATAAGCTGATTTTATTAAGTAAACTTAAAAAGCTAAGAAGTTAAGAGAAAATTACAAAAATCACTCTAAAATATACCACAGCTTATTTATGGATGATAAACCAGTTCTAGATGGGCTTATGGACACTACTAGCTTGTTTTATGCAAGCTAGAGCTTGTAGATTCTTTGTTTGACCCTGTTTCGAACAAGGGTGTTGTAAGTCTCTTTTTTTTTATTTTCTTACTTACTGTAGAACTGCTTATAGAGCTTATTTGTTACTTATATTTGCTTTATTATGTTGTTTAGTGCTTATCCTGCTTAGATTTCAGTTCAAAAATGATTTGTGCAACTTTCCTAGTTAGTACTGGTAGCATGTGTAGTAAATACTGTTAGATTAATTTAGCTTATTTAAATGCTTATCATTGATTGAAATCTGCTCATAAATACTTTATTTTGTCATTTGATAATCTGTTTATAACAAATTAGGATCCAATCAGCTTGAAATAAAATGAATTTTGAAAACTTTAAGAGGTTTTTAGAACAAGCAGTACTAACTCCAAGTTAGTACCGCTAGTTCTCTTTTGGGAATTTTAAAGCTAGCGGTACTAACTCAAAGCTAGCGGTACTAACTCCAAGTTAGTATTGATAGTTAAACTGTTGGATTTTTAAATTGCTTATTTTAGTGCTTATTCGCTACTGTCTTGTGCTTATTTGTGCTTAATATTGATGTGTGATTATCTTTTGTTGAGTCCCTTGTCCTAAATCTCCATAAAACAGCCTCAAAAACCTATTTCAATTCTTAAAGGGGTGTTTGGGTTAAGACCCAAAATGGGTAAAAAATGGTTATAAACTATCTTGGGTTCTCAAGTCATATTTCATTAGCTTTAAAATGGTCTAATAGATAGTCTTTATAAGTTTTAAATTAGCTTTAAAATGTTTTTATGATTTTCTAAGCATATGTCAAATTTGTGGTGTTTTTATGGTTTGTGCATGCATAATCTTTGATTTTAAGTTTGGGTAATGTTTAAGAGTTGTTTTGAGTCCATTTTAATCATTAGAATACATTAAAAATCTAGTCATCAAGGATTTAAATCTGTTTTATAGGTTTAAGAGCAAATGGGTCAAAAATGTCTAAAATTTCCTATTTATGGTTCAGTTTTCACCAATTTTTGATCTCACTTTTAGGTTAGTTAGATTAGGTTTTAGGTTATGATTTTTTGAGCATAAGCTCATTGGAGGGTGAACTAAATCTGTTTGAGGTTTGTTTAAAGTTTTGAGCTTATTTCAGTAGCTTATTTTAGGTCTAAAAGTGCTTATTTTCATTAAAATCCAAAAAATAGTAGTGTAGTCATTTGTGCTTATTGTGCTTATTTCAGTGGCTTATTTAAAAAAGTGAATAGGTGGGCTTAATAAGGACTCATTAGTGAGCTTATTTCCAAAAGCCCACTTTTCAGTTTGGCTTATTGGTGATTTTAGCTTATTTTGAATTTGGCTTATTTAAGAAAAAGTTAGAGTTTACTACTTTTTGATGCAAATTGAGTTAAGTTAAGTTGTGTTTGGTTGAAAAAGCTTTTTGGAATCAGATTAAGCAACATATAAGCTTTCCAAAACATCTCTCCTTTTTGAATTTGAGCTTATTTTGAGTTTGTAGTGTCCAAAATACCAAAAACCAAAAGTTTAAGCAACTTTCTGCAATCAGCAGCTTATTTGGCTTTTTGGAGCTTATAAAGTGCTTATTTTCGCAAGGTGTCTTTATTAAAGTTGCTTAAAAACATGTTGTGAACAACTTTCGTGTTTTGCGTTTTGGCTAAAAACGACTTTTTAAAATCAGCACTTTTTGGGGACTTGGACTAAAATCGGGATTGGGGTTCAGGGTAGGAAAAAAAGAATTTATTTTGGTCTTTTGTCACAAATAGTCCCTGTCGTTAGTCCATTGTTAGTCCTTGTTAGTTTTAGTTTAATTATTAGTTAGGTTTAGTTTTAATTAGTTTAATTAAGCTTTAACCATTAGATAAAATTTGGGGCTTTTAATTTTGTTAAATTTCTGCACTTTTTCTCCACTTAGTGTAATTTTTATAAAAAATTTAGGTTTTTAGCCCTCGTTTTTCGTGCCCGTTTTAGGTTTTAAGTTATATAGCTTTCGTTTTTAGGTTTTATTTAATCGTTTTTGTATATTTGATTGGTAGAAATAGAAAACTCATCATATCCTTGTCATATTCAAACATCAATCATCACTCCGTCATTCGATTTTCCATTCAAGCCTCGTTGGGACATAACGACCCGGGAAATCATACTTCCGGCTACATATATATTTTATTTTGGTGAACTTTTAACCATTCCTTGTGCAAAGGTAATTGGTTGAGTGTTTGCTTATATATTATATATATATATAAATTTGTTCTAGGGTTTAATTTGCAAAATTTACTTTTAGACCCCGTTTTTCGAGCCCGTTAGGATTTAGTTTATTTAGCTTTTTCGTTTTTTAGGTTTTTTTTAATCGTTTTTGTATATTAATTGGTAGAATAGAAAACCTTCATAACCTTGTCGTATTCCAAACATCAAATCAATCAATCCGTCATTCCGATTTCCATTTCAAGCCTCGATGGGACGAGAAAAAAACAAAACGACCCGGGAACTCATACTTCCGGTTACATATATATTTTATTTAGTGAATTTTGACTTCTTGCCTTGGTCAAAGGCAATTGGTTGAGTGTTTGCTTTTATATTATATATATATATATATATTATTGACGAATCAGTGCAAGATAAGAAGCCAGATCTTACCTTTTTCTGTGTCTTTGGTGCTTTTTGTTACCCTACAAATGACAGCGAAGATCTTGGAAAATTACAACCAACAGCTGATATTGGAATATTCGTTGGTTATGCACCTATCAGGAAAGGGTATAGAATCTACAACAAAAGAACCCGATGTATTATGGAAACTATTCATATGCAATTCGATGAGCTGACTGAGCAAGTGGCTCCTGTGCAACTCAGTACAGGACCCGCTCCTACTTATCTGACGCCTAGACAAATAAGTTCAGGGCTCGTACCAAATCCGGTTCCTGCAGCACCTTATGTACCCCCCACAAATAAAGAACTAGAGATTTTATTCCAACCAATGTTCGATGAATACATGGAACCTCCTCGTGTTGAAATACCGGTCTCTCCAGCTCTAGCAGTTTCAGTACCAGTCAATTCAGCCGGTACACCTTCATCTACTACCATTGATCAAGATGCACCTTCTCCAAGTCATTCACCGTCATCTTCAGCATTACAATCTCCAAGTTTACATACAGGCATTGCAGCTGATTCTACTCTCATGGAAGACAATCCCTTTGCTCCTGTTGACAATCATCCCTTCATAAATGTATTTGATTTGGAACCTAGTTCTGAAGCATCATCATCCAGGGATCTTAGTTCAGCAGATTCTCCTTATGTCTCTCAAACACTTTATCATCTTGGGAAATAGAGCAAGGATCACCCGCTGGATAATATTATTGGCAATCCCTCTCGGCCGGTATCCACTAGAAAACAAATGGCAACCGATGCCTTATGGTGCTTGTATAACTCTGTACTGTCAAAAGTCAAACCAAAGAACTTCAAATCTGTAATTACTAAAGATCGTTGGTTTCAAGCCATGCAAGATGAGATTCACGAATTTGATCAACTTCAAGTATGGGAATTAGTACCTCAACCAGACTGTGTCATGATTATTTCTCTTAAATGGATTTATAAAGTTAAACTTGATGAGTACGGTGATGTTCTGAAGAACAAGGCTAGGTTAGTGACCAAGGGTTATCGACAAAAGGAGGGCATTGATTTCGAGGAATCATTTGCACCGGTTGAACGTATCGAGGCTATTCGTATCTTCATCGCCAATGCCGCCAGTAAAAACATGACTATCTATCAAATGGATGTAAAGACAACATTTCGGAATGGCAAATTAAAGGAAGAAGTCTATGTTAGTCAACCAGAGGGTTTCATTGATCCTGATCATCCGACACATGTTTATCGTCTGAAGAAAGCTTTGTACGGTTTAAAGCAAGCCCCTCGGGCATGGTATGATACCTTGTCACGATTTCTTCTGGACAACAAATTTTCCAAGGGTGTAGTTGATCTGACACTATCACTCAGAAAACAGGCTTACAAGTTTCTTAAAATCCCGGAGGCATCTTCATTAATCAATCAAAATTTGCTCTTGAAATATTAAAGAAATTTGGGATGGATTCGTGTGACCCTGTTGATACACTCATGGTGGATCGAATTCAACTGGATGAGGACCCCTTAGGGATTCCAGTTGACCACACTCGATTTTGGAGTATGGTCGGCTCCCTAATGTATCTCACTGCCAGCAGACCCGACCTTGTATTCGCTGTATGCATGTGTGCTAGGTATCAGGCTTCGCCTACCAAAAAGCACCTTGAAGCACTTAAACGGGTCTTTCGGTATCTCAGAGGAACCATTAATTAGGGTCTTTGGTATCCGAAAGACACCGCTATGGCACTAACGACCTATGCAGATGCGGACCATGCAGGTTGTCAGGACACACGAAGAAGTACGTCAGGAAGTGCTCAGTTCCTTAGAGATAAATTAGTCAGTTGGTCATCAAAGAAACAGAAGAGCATTGCGATCTCAACTACAGAGGAAGAATACATTGCCATGTCTGGATGTTGTGCTCAGATACTTTGGATGAGATCACAGCTCACAGACTACGGCTTTGCCTTTAATAAAATTCCCTTGTATTGTGACAATCGTAGTGCCATTGCTCTATGCTGCAATAATGTCCAGCACTCCCGGTCCAAGCACATTGACATACGACACCATTTCATAAGAGAGCAGGTTGAGAAAGGCGTGGTTGAATTGTACTTCGTGTCGACGGATTATCAGCTCGCGGACATATTCACAAAAGCATTACCAAGAGAGCGGTTCGAATTTCTACTCCCGCGACTTGGTATGAAGAGTATGTCTCTGGAAACTCTTAAACGTCTTCAGGAAGGAGAAGAGGAGTAAAAGATGGTCTTCCTATATCCTATGTAAATATGTACATATTCAAAACCAAAAAGAAAATACAAAAATATAAAACCTATAAAAACCATAAAAAATCAGAAAATAGAAAATACCAAAAATAGTTTTTCAAGACATGTCTTCCATTTATCGATAACATTTACGGACCTAGAAATGTCATTCAATAATGACACGGGTCTTTAAATGAAGCTCGAACGGAAGTTTAAACTTTTCAAAACATGTCTTTATGGCTTGCAGTTATTTCAGGCTGCAACCCGTTTTTCAAATTGAGGAAAGCATGTCGCCAAAAAGACGGCTGTTCCTGACAACGGGTGATTCAGTTATCCCGGGCATGGAATCCGTTATATCCATGCAAATTCGATCTAACGTACGCTTCAGTGCATTATTTCCTAATACAAAAGAGAAGTCTTCTGTCTATCCATATAATTTTCCGTCTATGATTCTTCAGAAAATTATTTGGATTTCACATGGTGGGTTAATGTTGTTGGAAAATCAATCGGACTTGTGTTTTCATAAATTTGATACTCAGTCAACGTCTACAACTCTTTCGGTAGAAAACGGGTCATTGATTGAGGGGAAGAATATTTTTTTAAAATTTATGACATCTAGCGGGCATCTTTTATACATCGTATAAATAATTGAAAAAGGTTGTGTATCTAACGGGGTTACATTTTAAGGGGGAGTTAAACCTGTGTTATCTCTAAATGGCCAAAGTTTGTCAGTAATATGCAAGTATAGGGTCCTATGTGCTATTTCCTATTTGTTTCCTAGACTCATAAAATATTATGGACCATTTGTGCCATTTATGCATCTTAAATAATCCCTTAGTAATACTAATGCCTTAAATAAAAAAGAAAGTAGAAAGTAAGGGGCCAAATCTGCCAATTGATGAAAGTTTAACCTAGCTATAAAAGGTCCTTGAGAGCTGACTTGGTCAACTTCATTTCAAAAATAGTCAAACCTTATCACTCATTTTCTCTCAACCCCAAAACGCAATAAATTGCGATTTGCCTGTTTCGTGATCTTTTGTGTGATTTCGTGTTTAGTTAAGGCTTGTTTTGTGTTCTTTATCATCTAAATATGCTGTATCTATAACATCTTGGCCTGAACTTCATTAAATCGCATTTTGTTAGGGTGTTCGTGTTTAATCGTATTCAAAATCTTGGTTAGTGTTTCTAATTAAGCTTTGATTGCTGGGTTAGCATTAGATCACATATTTGATGCTTAATTGATGTCTGAATTGCCTCTCCAATAGCTAATTTAGGGTCTTTGTGATTTTCGTATATAGTTTGACTTTTTAAGTCAAAAACATGTTCGTATGATGTTTGTTGTTGTTAAATCAGTTAGTGGGTATTATTGAATGTAAATCATGTTCTGGCTATGTCTTGGAAGTCTTGATTGGAAAGTTAGAATCTGCGCTTATAGAAAGTTCTTGGTTGCGTTTTGTTAGTGTTCTTGATTGCGTTTTGTTAAGATAGTCTTGGTTGCGTTTTGCCTATTGTGTTCTTGATTGCGTTTTGATAGATGTTCAAGTCTGCGTTTTGTTTGGTGATTCATACTTGTGTTTTGCTGTACAAATTCTAGGCTGTGTTTTGGTTGCTTAATACATGTTACGTTTTTTCCTTTGATATCCCATTGCGTTTTGATTGTTAACTATTAAGCAGGGACAAAACGCAATTATTGCGTTTTGTATATGAAGACCGTTAAAATATTAAAATACTAAAACCCTCATTTCAAAAATTTTTAAATGATTGCATTTTGTATATTTTGAATATAATATTCCCTGCGTTTTGTAGGATTGCGTTTTGCTTGTTGTGACTTGTCTCGTGCGTTTTGAATAGATTGCGTTTTGATTTTTTTTTTAAATATTCATTGCATTTTGTCCTACTGCGTTTTGCTTGTTGCGACTGTCTCGTGCGTTTTGAATAGATTGTGTTAGGTATTAGAAAAAGACTCGGTCACCCCGTGTATTTTACTGTTTATTATAGCTCGTAGTTAATAGTTTAACGTATGACTTTTGGTAATTAACCGGGTACTAATCTTCGGTTTATTGTACAGAAAACTAGTATCAAACCTCTTCTAACTTTGGAAGAGGTAGCTAGTCATTTATTCATTTTCTTATTTTACACATATTTCTCTCACTAGAAAATATCCTCTCATGTGTTTCTCTCTCTAGAAACTAGCCAAGTCCAAGAATCGTCACCATGTTATGATTTATGATATACCACAATTGGTATCAGAGCTCATGGGATGATTAGATCGTGTGTATGTGCGATTTCTTGATTGTTTTAGATCAATAAGTGTACTTTTGAAGGTTAGTAGCTCGTTTTTGATTTTCTTCGGATTTTGATGTTTGTTATGTTAAAGTTTGGGTGTTACTAGTTGCTATAGCCTTGTAGTACTGAGTTGTGCAACGAAAAATCAAGAGAATCGTTCAAATGGCAGCTGGTTTATAGGTGTTTTTAAGTGATAAAGTCGCTTGTTCTTCGTGAAGAGTTGGCAGATAATCTTCGTGGTGTTTGTTAAAAGGAATATTTTAAATAGTTCAGGTGGCCAAACTGTTTGACACACACGGACGTATGGCTATATAGTGGGAGTTGGCTTTAAATAGGAGGCGTTAGTTCGCCTCAAATCTACGCGGCGAGTTGCTTTATTAACAGGCAGCGGTTTGAACAGGTTGCGGCGGTTTGAATAATTTAATTGCAATTCTCTTAACAAAACGCTGGTGGTCTAAAAAGTAAGCGATGAGTTGCTTAAAAATGCTGACGGCGGTTTGCTAATTACCTTTGACGGCGAGTTGCCTATTTTACACAATGACGGTTTGTTCTTATTCTTCGAGGCGAGTTGCTCTAATACTTCGCGGCGAGTTGATAACCTTTGGCGGCGAGTTGATAACCTCTGGCGGCGAGTTGTGCTACTGTCTGTTGGGATTCTAAATTTGATGAGACAAAATAAATAAAAGAATAAAACAAAAGGATCAGAATCGTCATTAAAGAATTCTTCAAGCTGGGGGAGAATTATGAAGATTTGGTCAAAGATGTTAAAGATAATGATTAGGAAACATATTAATGTGATTTAATGTGATTTAAATAGTTTCCTTATCTATTGATTAGCTTCTTTTGTAAGCCTTAATATCCCTCTATATAAAGGGTATTAGGTGTGTAGGTTTAAGCATCTAGAAAAGTATGTGTACACAAAGTGTTAGAGATGTAGATGTCTATAGAGTTGGTGTAGCCTCAAGGTAATCAAGGTTTTCCTTGATCCCTGTTACAATTCATTGATGTAACCGTATTATCTTGATCAAATAATATTGGGGCTATGGTGAATGTTTGGTAAAACCTTGTTATGATAATATTGATTCTATGTTTGAATATTCTGCCTATGTTATCATTATCCTAGATTAGTTATTAACAAACTAGAGCTACAACGATCTATGGAGTTATCAGACTCCACAATTGGTATCAGAGCCTCGTGGCTCTCGATCTAGGATCTACAATGTTTTTAGAAGAAACCCTAAAAACCCTAATTTTCAAGAAATCGTGTGGTGAACGTTTATGGGGTTTTGAAGATTCAGTGCTATAATGATGCTTATAATCGTCCTCTCTGCCTGTTTGGGTATGCAATACGATTGGTAAGCTTTGTTACTATTTATTTGGGTTTCTTTTTGATCCGTTGTGCTCTAACTGATCAAACCCTAGACAATTAGGGTTTGTATATTTTTCAAATCTGATGTGGTGTATACACGGCTTGGTATGAATTCATTCAAACTCTTTTAGGGTCTTCTTGTGTTCGAACTTATTGAAAACGACTAAGTGTCGTTTCTGCTGTTAGAGATGTTCGCTTCTGCTGATAGCATTAAGTCATTCCTGCTGATAATGTTCCTGCTGGCAGTTCAAGTAGCATTCCTGCTGATTATGTTTCTGCTGGTCATGTTCTCGTTTCTGCTGACAGAGATAGAATCTGCTGATTGTTAATTAATAGACGTAATTAATGTAATTAAGGAATTATAGTTAGTATCTCATTAATATAGGAATGAGATAAATTAGGAAGAGATTGATGTATATCTCTTACGTGATTTTAGTTTTCTTGTTGACCAATTTAGGGTTTCTTCTCTATAAAAGAAACCTTTAGCATTAGGGATTGGCACCAATTGCAAATTAGAAAAAAACAATTTATTATCAATAGAAAGATCCATAGAGGATCGTTGTTCATATAGTTGTTCTTCTTTATTGATTTGTTTAGTTTCCGCCTAAACATTTGCTAGAGTCTCTCACGTATGTGCTTGTGATTACATAAGTGCTATACAACCACAAAGGCTAGAAGATCTATCTAGTACCAGATCCTAACAAATACTAATAATTAAAAACAAATTTAATTGTTTTTGTGTGTCCGCGTTGTATACTGTTCGAATAATGTTTGCGGTGCTGTTTTAGCCCTTTTTGGCTCGTTTCCAGGTCTTGGGCAAAACTGAAAAGTTGTCTGGAATGTAATTACACTCAAATTGCTTTTGAGTTCCAAGTCGTTGGAAAAGTGATTTAGATGATCGTTCTTATAAGTCAAGCCAGACCCTAAAAGTCAAAGATTGAAATCGTCATTCTAAATTCGAAAATTCTCGGATGTTACAAAAAACACCCAAAAGGGGTGTTTGGGTGAGCAGAAACATAATACTTGAAATAAAGGTACATGCTTGATATAAGTGTTAAATAAGTTATATGAATGAATTACAAATTTAATGGTGTTGAAGGTTTTATTACAAGTTGATGTGTGAAAAATAACAAGGACATGGATTTCATTTGGAAAAGTGTTAGGGACTTTTAGAAAACTTAATATATGTAATATATATGGTATAAGACTTGGTAAAAGAATGGTGCAAAGTTTCTAAATAAAAGTGATTACAAAACTTGTTTTATTAATCATAAAACCCTAATTAAATTTTAATACCTACTGTTTGAATTCGACATTAAACCTATGCATTTTATGTTTTATTAAATTAGTACTCATCACAAGGATCGTAAGTTTATAAAGAACTTGAAAAACAGATTTATAACGAAGAAGATATGACATTTACGAGTTTACGTTAATTAATCGTATAAAGGTGATTTTATAAAAGTTATTTTATACAAATACTTTCTGTTTCAGATCTGGTATATAAGAATAAATGTTTTATAAACATAGTACACTTCATGACGAATCCAAGGGCGTAAGAAACTCGAGAAACAGAATTAAAATAAACAAGTTATGCTTTATACAAGTTATGTATAATTAATTACATAAAAATAGTTTTTATATACTGTTATGAACAGTAAAAGTTACTGTTCATCAGGGGATTAATTTTTATAAAAATGATATTTTGATAGATTTTCTTAATACGAAGTCGTTGACATAAGAAGCGTATAAAACGGAGTTAAAACGATAAAGTTATGAGGTTTTAAAATCGCGCGCACTATTTTTACTTTTATACATTATTTTATAAAACAATTAAATTAATAATGTAATATCATTATGCAATCAATAAAAATATTAGATCATATATTTTTACAAATGATACATTAGTAAATGAGAAATAATACTTTCTTTACGGGTACAAGTACATATACTTTTATTTAACAAAGTACGGTTTAATTATTATTTCAACCTTTAAAGACTTAATCAAAACTATTAGGTGGTGGTGTAACAATATAACATGTGATGTTTTATTCATATAAAGTGCATTATACTCATATGACCTATAAATAATTAGGTTGCATTCGGATTGTCGAGACGATTCACTTATTTGATTTAGATAATCAATCATTCACTTACGGTGAGTTTATAGCCCCTCTTTCACTTGTTTTACATTTACTTTACAAATCTCGGGGGAGAATACATGCTCAATACAACTTGTTTACATATTCGTTTACAATATCTTTTACATACTATTCTACACACTTGGTTTACATACTTGATTTTGCAATTCATTACAAACACAATTACATGGTTGATTACAAACTTGGTTTCATACTTTGTCACATACTCATTTGCATACACGTTTACGAAATTGTTTACATACTCATTACAAACTCAATTACTTAATTTATATCACACTCTTTTCTTCTTATGGATTTAAGTACTCAAAGCTATTTACGAATACAATGGTTAATTTTTATTGGACAGAAGTGTTTTCGGTTATCATCTCCTGTTTACGTGTGCCTAAGTAACTTAACCCACCATTGCCCATTATCATGAACTATTAAATTCTTGCCCGGAGGACCGGTTGAGGAAGCGCGAGTGTATAAATAGATCTATTTGGGATTGACATCCCTGTTCGGGTGAGTAGCTCTCACTAGTTTCGACCGTACTGAAACACGAATGCATACATGTCAGAACAATTTGGATGTTACGGGTTTGAACATCTATACAGGCCTTTATTTGCATTAAATTGCATACATAGATGTCGAGCTTCAGTGTCACGAGCTTAGCGTAACATTCGATATTATTTTTGTGGTACTGTATTTGTTATAGTAGACCCATACATTTTGGAAAATCAACGATATCACTGTCCATACTACTTATTGAACATTACTAATTTATGAACACCTTTCATTATATTGCGACGAAGCAATAAACACTAAACTCTTTTGGTTCTACAATTACTCTTATATTTTTGGCAATTATTATAAGGATCGAAATGGTCATACATACTTTATAAATCTTTGGATTTCATCATTTATATTTATACTTACAAAACTCTATGAACACACCAACTTTATGTTGACACTTTTAAGCATGTTTTTCTCAGGTGAATTAGATGCTTGGCTTACTTGATGTGCATTGGAGTCTAAATTTGACAAGATTTCATTCATGATTTTCTTCTTACATGCAAATGATCAAATCTCGTTGTATTACTTTTAAGCTTTTCTTTGTGATGCAATTATGGGACAAATGTTATATCAATTTCAAGGAAATCAACGAGATTACTTTTCAAACGACACATTTAGAGGCCGTTCTCTTGTATCTAGCGCTGTGTATTATAAAGTAACGCTCCCGAACATATTTCCGCTGCGACACATTTTTGGGGGTGTTACAGATTGGTATCAGAGCCAAGGTTATAGAGAACTAGGTTGCATATTTTACCCTAGACTATAACTGTAACACCCCCATTTTTACAATATAGCAGCGGAAGATAATTTAGGGTATTACTTCATTGATACAACAATCATAATCATAGAAAACAACTTTAAAAGAGACGTTGTTGGAAAAATTTAGTTATCATTCATTATAATCAGAGTTTTTACAAAATGCAGGTCCCAAAATCTAAAATATTATGTTTGAATGATAACAGTTCAGCCATCTTCTAGTCCATGCCACTCCGTGCCGCAACTTGCTCAATTACCTGAGATAGACATGCTAAAAAGTCAACACAATGGTTGAGTGAAATTCATAAGTTTGATATAAATTTGATAAGCAGTTTGAATACAAGTCATAGTGTAATAATTGTACAAACACAATTATTATGAAAATGTTATTGTTATGATCATGGGTCACGTTATTATATACCCGTTATTAGTAATAGTCGCAATGAATCATAGTAACAATGTATTATCCCGTTATTGCCTTGTTTGGTCTGATTGGTCTTGTTCTCATGTCATCAACACATTATCATCCAAAGTCAATTTAACGACTTGAAGAGCCATAATATCAACATATTAACATCCAAAGTCAATTTAATGACTCGAAGTCAAATTTAACGACTTGAAGGATTTATTAATATCCAAAGTCAATTTAACGACTCGAAGTCAAATTTAATGACTTGTAGGATTTATGAAACTAACAGATTAATATCCATAGTCAATTTAATGACTTGAAGTCAAATTTAACGACTTGTAGGATTTATACTACTAACACATTAATATCCAATGTCAATTTAACGACTTGTAGGATCGATAACTTAGGCAGCAATTGTAATGATATGTCAGAATGGCATGTAACTTGTATTTGTAATTTATAGCAGGTATCCCCCTCACGGGTTTATGAAAAGATTGAAATGCGAGGCTATGAATTCACTAAGTCTTTGAAAAGTAATCACTTTATTATAAGATAAATGATTATGTAAAAGAGTTTGTAACAAGCATGTATCCCCCTCGCGGGTTTATAAAACATGCAAAATGAGTAAATGCGAGGTTATGAATCTCACCTGATAGGTAGATGTAATAATTATTCTGAAATGAAAGCTGACGACCTTATCACAATCTTAACCAGGGAAGGTTGATATAGTAAAATGATAGTAAACAGCCAC